>MU708340.1:137901-178399 GCA_026770625.1 Nicotiana glauca
ACACACACACACACACACACACACACACACACAAACACACACTTTTGTAACTATCGAATGTACCTAGTTTCGGCTGCAGGCTAAAAGTAATTTTTGCCCCGGGAGTTTTATAGCTTCAACCACCTATACTAAACTAATTACCCTTACCTATCCATTAATTTTTCTACACATAAAACTAATTATTATTCCTACCCATTGCAGCTTTTGTGGGCAATATTATTAGTGAAAGGAGATAAAAAAATCGTGATTGTGGTTATCATTTCATAAAGTTAAATTTAAAGTCATAATAGGCGATTGTTAAAACATAAGATTAAATTGTGCACATAGTTTATTCTTGACACATTACATAGGAGGAGGGAAGCAAGAACTTAAGAAAGCCAATAAGATGTGAAAAAGTTAAGTATCGAGAAGAGAGGAGTAATTATTATTTTTATCATCTACTTCTAATACAATAAATAACATCTCCATGGAATTCCATCTAACACCTCTGTTAAGAAAAAATAATTTTGAAAATCATGAGAACTTTGTTAAAATATTTAAAAGGGATCCATTTAAAAATTTAGAAAATAACTCAATTATAATATCATATTGTATATTATAATAATATAATATTATAGTAAACTATATACTATTGAATTATATATTATATACCAAAATAGAATAAAATATATGAAAATAATATTTTATGTTCCTCATTCAGCATTATACTATTACATTAAAATAACATACTATTATGGTATATTGTATACTATTACAACATACTGATGCAATATATTGCATATTATTCCAATATACCGTTACAATATATTATATATTATAATAGGAAAAGATTCAGAAATAGCCACATTTATAAGTAGTCGAATAAAAATAGCCATAGTTTCAAAGGTAATCGAAATTTATCCACTTTTCATTATGAAACACCGTTCCAAATTCAAAAATATACACCATAATATTATACTGGAATTCCAGTATAATATACCGGTCCAGCATAATATACTGGAGATTAGATCATTGGTGCTCCATTCTCCAGTATATTATACTCCCTCCGTGTTACAATTAGTGACCAATTTGCTTTTAGCACGTGTCACGACCCAAAATCCATTAAGGGTCGTGGTGGCGCCGGACACCGCTGTCAGACAAGCCAACCAAGAATGCATAATTAAATTCCAGTTTTAGTATTTTTGAAAATTATTTTTCTTATACGTTAAATATTAGATAATAAAAATTTTACAAAAATAAACATAAAGTCGATAAAAGAATTAATATTGAATAATCCAAAAATTCTTCCTGAACCCGGTGTCACAAGTGCATGAGCATCTACAGATAAAAAAATAAAATACAACATCCATCCGAAATATAGGGGACAAGAAATAAATGCAATATACTGAAAGGGACTATACTAGCTGCGGGTCGCCTCGAATAATGCAACTCACCTAGTCCCAGAATCATTCGCGCTGCTACGCCCAGTAGGCTACTAGGGTTACATATACCTATGCAACAAAAATGCACAGAAGTGTAGTATGAGTACGTAAACAATGTGTACTCAATGAGTATCCCGTCTAATCTCGAAGAAGTAGAGACGAGATGGTCAACTTCGACACTTACTAGAGGTCAATTAACAATATACTAAAAATGTGAGAAAATCATGAATTTATATTGTAGCTCTAACTCACGAAGCCGGAAAACAGGTAAACACCTTTAACAAATAATAAAGAATTTTCAAGGTTTTCTTCTCATTATCTTATCAATTTATATCAAGCCATGAAAGGCAATATCAATATTTAAAATTCTCAAACAACAATATATATCATGAGCAAATCATGCCGAGGTCGACGATCCGCTCCAACAGAAATAAATTGGGCACTTGCTGAGGATAAATTAATACATACCCTGCTCGCGAATCATGCATGCGACGCAGGTACACATAGGGATACATGCTCAATCAATCAATTAAGAACTTATTGGGGAATATTTATCCAAATAAAACCAATTCTCCTTTAACAAAATTTAAGAAATGAAGTTTAATCCTTTTAAAAATTCACTTACTAATTCGATGTGATTTAAGCAATTCAAGCTATCAATGGGATCATAAATAATCCAAGTATAACATGCTTTTGGGTCCTAACTACCCGAACAATAGCATAACAGTAGCTATGCGCGGACTTTCGTCACCTCGTGCGTACGTAGCCCGCGCAATTAGGAGCACATAATCAATTATTTCACCTATGGGGACAATTCCCTCTTACAAGGTTAGAAAGGAGACTCACATCGCTACGAAGATCCATAACCGACATTTTACGCCCATCCGAATACTCAAATTGATGCACCATGCTACAAAACTAGCCAACCGTTACGCAAATCCATTAATATATGCTCAAATATTCATTACAATCTAATTTATAGCAATTCCTAACTCCGATCGAAAAGTTGACCAAAACGCCATCGGGCCCACGTGCCCGGAATCCAAAATTTTTTGAAGATAAAGATTACCCATGACCTTAAGAACTCAAATATATAATTTTCATTAAATTCCATACTCAATATCGTGGTTAAATTCTAAGAATATAATTTTTAGGTTTTTCCCTCAAACCCCAAGTTTTTCTAAAAATTCATGCTTAAATCCATACATAATTGATGTATTTAACTCATAATAGGGGGGAGGGGGACATCTTACCTTGTCGTTGATGACGAAAATCCCCTCTTGAAGCTCCCCAAAATCGCCCATGCCAAGTGAAAAATGGGAGAAGAATGACCAAACACCGAGTTTAAAATAACCTTCTGCCTCCAGCTATTTCCGCACCTGCGGTTCATTGACCGCTTCTGCGGTTCCCCGGGTGCGGTTGAAATGCCGCATCTGCGGTCTCCCCTGGGCCACCCCCTTTCTAGCTTCTGCGCCAAGCCTCCCGCAGATGTGGTCCCGCTTCTGCGGAACTCTGACCGCATCTGCGGTCCGCTCCAAGTCGCCCTCCTCCGCTTCTGCAACCAGTCTTCCACAGATGCGGTCCCGCTTCTGCGGAATATTGACCGCATCTGCGGTCCTCGAGCCCTTGACCAAAAATCTCTTCTGCAGGGCCACTTCTGTGATTAACCCACTGCAGAAGCGAAAATACCAGCAACCAGATCTTTTAGCTGTCCAAAAATCCCAATTTCGATCCGTTTACCACTCGGAATCCACCCGAGGCCCCCGAGACCTCAACTAAACTTACCAACCAATCCTAAAACACGTTACGGACTTGCTCGAGGCCTCAAATCACATCAAACAATGCTAAAATCATTAATCCACTCCCAATCCGAGCTTTATGAACTTTATAACTTCCAACTTCTACTTTCGATGCTTAAACTATCAAATCACGTCCGATTGACCTCAAATTTTGTGCACAAGTCATATTTGACATTACGGACCTACTCCAACTTTTGGAATCAGACTCCAACTCCAATATCAAAAAGTCCACCTCTGGTCAAACTTCTCAAAAACCTTCAAATTTCTATCTTTAGCCAAATGGATCCAAAATGACCTACGGACCTCCGAATTCACTTCCGATCGCTCTCCCAACTCCAGAATCACCATACGGAGCTATTCCCCGACTCGGAATCCCAAACGGACATCGATAACACTGAAATGCACTTCAAGCAAACTTAAGAAATTTCTTCCAAAATGCTAACTTCCACAATAGGCGCCAAAACGCTCCCGGGTTATCCAAAACCCAATCCGGGCATACGCCTAAGTCCGAAATCATCATACGAACCTGCTGGAACCTTCAGATCCCGATTCCCAGGTCGTTTACTCAAAATTCTAATCCTAGTTCATTCTTTCGACTTTAATCTTCCGAAATAAGAACTCTCTTTCCAAATCAACTCTGGATTTCCCGAAATTTAATTCCGACCACGCGTACAAGTCATAATACCTGAAATGAAGCTGTTAATATCCTCAGACTGCTGAACGGAGCGCTAGTGCTCAAAATGACTGGTCGGGTCGTTACAGTCTCTCCCACTTAAACATACGTTCGTCCTCGAACGTGCTGAGAACTTCACTGGAGTGGTCTGAAATTGCTGTTTAACTTTCATGTACCTTCCCGTGCTACCACAACTCAGTTGAGAATATCAGCTCGATTAATTACGAAGATATTCCCTTTTATTCAACAAATAAGCCTTAGAGCCCAATTCCAACATCCGGAAGTCTATGCCCGACCCGTTTCTAACATTTGATTACCATATCAATTACTACACACTGTACCCAAACATGACTGTATACCTTAGCTGAATTCACGCCTTGCATCATTTTACTCACCGAACCCCAATAACATTTTCTGATAAACTTAGTCAAAATTCCAAGAATCGGATGCTCCCATTGCACCCATGACATACACATGTCTTACTTTAACCCTTACAATGCCGCCACAATGGAAGAGATGTGCAAAAATTCATAATCAACTACCGAGTCAACTAATCATTGAGTCTATACTTCTGACAAGAAGAATTACCACATTCTGAACCAAACAATGATCTTTGCTCCTTAATATGTTCCATACAGTCAAATTGCACTGATCATGAATTCAATGTTCTTGTCTCACCCAGTACGAACTGCTCAGGCGCTAAGCCACCCCAGACATAATCAAATGTCTCATATGATGCCAAAATGCACCAATAAGCCACCAATTCGAACACGATACAAAAGGAAAAATGAACTTTGGAAGGAATTACCTAACTCACGCACTAATACGGTCTTTCCTTAGAAAACAGGAAGCAAGGCATACAAAATAGCGTATAGAAAACTATACTCAACATCACACTGTTGCGGCGTGCAACCCGATCCACACATAGATGTCACATAAGGAGATGCATATCGAGCCAAATTTGCTCATTACAACAAAATACCGAATATCGGTCATAAGCATGCTAAATGCATAATAACATCCCTGAGGGAGCATATAGCGCTATAAGCTACAAAACTCAAGCACAACTGAGGTGCGATACACAATCTGAATCTAGTATCATTTCTACGCGGATCCTCAACACATAAGCAATTTCTCAAGCCGTCTCACAACTTACCCGGCGCAATGCATCACCACATGAAATATCTGGCAACGAAATAACACCCTGACTACTCCTCCATAAGGAGTGCATTACTGAATTGAACACGTTTGGCCTGATATAGAGCCCATATTCACATTTGAATCCATCCACCGACCTCAAGCCGACACTGATAGCACTGAACTAGGCTAATTACCTTTCCATGGTCCATAATAACCCTCATTTCTTCTCATAACACATAAGAACAACCCTCCTAACTGGGGCGAACTTCCACAATCCATAACCCAATAACCAGAGTGCCCTCCAGGCATAAATTCTCAAATTAATGGTATCATCACCATCCTCCTACTTGGTTGAAATCGTTAATCAATCAAGTTACCACATGTCACACTTATACAATCTTCATGTGGGACACGCTCCCACAACCTTTCGAAATACATAACAGGTCCATACATCCGCACCATTGGTCGTGCTGTCACGACCCAAAATCCACTAAGGGTCGTGGTGGCGCTGGACGCCTCTATCAAGCCAGCCAACTAACTTATCAATTAATTCCTCTTTTAATACTTTTGAAAATCTAGGGTTTTTCCTTCCATTTTTATAAATAAAAGTTCACTACTAGAAATCAAATTTAAATAATAACAATTAGTACAAACCCATTGTAAACCATCCCAGAAACCCGGTGTCACAAATACATAAGCGACTACTGATAAGAGAAATAAAATACAACATCCGCCCGGAATACAGTGGACAAAAAGTAAATACAGTACATTGGAAGGAACTACTCCAGCTGCAGTCGCCTCAATGATGCAGCTCACCTGGTCCCAGCGTCATCCATGCTGCTACGCCCAATAGGCTGCTAGAGGTATATATACCTGTGCAACAAAATGCTCAGAAGTATAGTATGCGTAAGTAATCAACATGTACTCAGTGAGTGTCCCGCCTAATCCCGAAGGGGTAGAGACGAGATGTTCAAATTTGACACACTCTAATGGTCCAACGGTTATTTATTCTCAATATACATATCAAACAATGGATTTATTTTCTAACATGATTTTTATCCAGATAGAGGAAACAAGTAAACACGTAATTCTTTTATAGGAAATTTTTGAAGATTTCTTTTCATTATTAACAAGATGATCTCGAGCCAGAGTGAGGCATGTAACGACTTAAACGAGTCCAGCCAGCAATACAAGCATGCGCAAATCATACCGAGGCGATGACCCGATCCAACAGAAATAAATGTGCACTTGCCGAGGGTCGACGACGCGCCTATAGATGCATATATTAATCTGCCGAGGTGTTTGGCCCGTTCCAAAATAAACACACATAGACAGACAATCAGTCAAAAAGTCAACATGGAGCAATTACCCAAGAAAGGCCAATTCTCTTTAATAATTTGAGAAAACGAAGTTAAGTCTTTTTAGAAATCTATTTATTAATTCAATGTGATATATTTCCCCGCTCGCGAATCATCCATGCGACGTGGTCAACATAAAATAAACAATCACCCTGCTCGCGAATCATCCATGCGAAGCAGGTACACATAAGATACGTGCTCAGATAGCCAATTAGAATTTTATCGGGGAATAATTATCCAAATAAAACCAATCCTCTTTTTAACAAGTCAGGAAATGATGTTTAATCTCTTTTTAAATTCGTTTATTAATCAAAGGTGATTTAAACAATCCAAGTCATCGATGAGTTCATAATTAATCCAAGTATAACATGCTGATGGGTCCTAACTACCCGGACAATAGCATAATAGTAGCTACGGACTCTCATCACCTAGTGCATACGTAGCCCCCACAATTAGGAGCACATGATCAATCACTTCACCTATGGGGTAAATTCCCCCTCACAAGATTAGAAAAGGAGATTCACCTCACTCTGAAGATCCATAATCAGCATTCTACATTCTTCCGAATGCTCGAACCGACGCCCAAAGCTCCAAAACTAGCCAATGGCGATACAAATCTATTAATATATGCTAAGGTACTCATTACAATCAAATTTATAACAATTCCGAACCCTGATCAAAAAGTTGACCAAAATGCCCTCGGGCCCACGTGCCGGGAATCCAAAATTTTTCGAAGATAAAGTTTACCCATGACCTTAGGAACTCAAATATATAATTTTCTCTTAATTCTATAACCAAAATCGTGGCTAAATTCCAAGAACACAATATTTCTAGGTCTTCCTCTAACCCTCAATTTTCTACCCATTTTCATACTAAAATCCATACATAATTAATGTATTTAACTCATAATAGGTAGAAATAACTTACCTTAACATTGTTGATGAAGAACCTCTCTTGAATCCTCCCAAAATCGCCAAAGCCATGAGAAATGAGAGAGAAATGGCCAAAATCCGACTTTTAAAACAATGCTTCTGCCCCAGCTATTTCCGCTTCTGCGGAAAATTTACCGCTTAAGTGGTTCCGCTTTTGCGGTCGAAAGCCGCTTCTGCGATCGTGGGCTCAACCCCCTTTTTTTGCCCCCTCTTCCGCAGATGCGGTCCCCTTTCTGAGGAACCTTGACCGCATCTGCGGTCCAAAATCCTTCGAACAAAATCGCTTCTGCGGGGCCGCTTCTGCGGTCCCATTTCCGCAGAAGCGAAAACACCAGCAACCAGATCCTTCAGCCTTCTTCAAAATTCCATTTTTGATCCGTTAACCACCCGGAATCCACTCGAGGCCCCCGGGACCCCAACCAATCATACCAAACGGTCCCAAAACACATTACGGACTTGCTCGAGGCCTCAAATCATAACAAACAACACCAAAACCATGAGTTACACCCCGATTCAAGCTTTATGAACTTTGAACTTTCCAACTTCTATTTCTGATGCTTAAACCTATCAAATCACGTCCGATTGACCTCAAACTTTGCACACAAGTCATATTTGACATTACAGACCTTCTCCAACTTTCGGAATTGGATTTCGACCCCGATACCAAAAAGTCAACCTCCGGTCAAAACTCCTAAAAAACCTTTAAATTTCTATATTTAGCCAAATGGCTTCAAAATGACCTACGGACCTCCGAATTCACTTCCGATCGCGCTCCCAACTCTAGAATCACCATATGGAGCTACTCCCAGTCTCGAAATCCCAAACGGACATTGATAACGCTGAAATGCACTCCAAGCCAAACTTAAGAAATTCCTTATAAAATGCTAACTTCCACAATAGGCGCCAAAACGCTACCGGGTTACCCAAAACCCAATCCGGGCATACGCCCAAGTCCGAAATCATCATACAAACCTGTTGGAACCTTCAGATCCTGATTCCGAGGTCGTTTACTCAAAATTCCAATCCTAGTTCATTATTTCAACTTTAAGCTTCTCAAATGAGAATTTTCATTTAAATATAACTCCGATCTTCCCGAATTTGAATTCCAACCATGCGAACAAGTCACAATACTTGAAATGAAGCTACTCATGGCCTCAGACTACTGAATGACGCGCCAGGGCTCGAAACATTTGATTGGGTCATTACACGTGCCACGCTGAAAAGCGATCAAGAATCATTAACCATGATACAAGACCTTTTTACAAAACATCGATCTCAAGTGACGCTGAAGACAATACCAACTTACTTTAAACATCGAAACTCCTTTCCTGCTCATCTAAGCTTATGACATCCTTGTCCACACCGAACTGCGACCTTGATTTTCACTTCAAATTCCATACTACTCACTGCACCCGACATGCTAATATATAATAGAACACGACTCTTCATCATAACTCCGGAACCACTAATAGGTTAACACTTCATCATATAAAAACTTTTCACTTAGCTCACTTCAAGAGATCCATAGTATCGCATATGTGAATTCTTATAGCCGTAGAATATGAAAATCCCTAAGTAGTGGTCTAAGCCACCATAGCCCTTCTGGAATCTACTTCCACATAACCAGTTATAACAGTAGAATGCTTCTGAATAACATCAATTACGGCGGCTGACAAGCCTGATACGTACCATCACAATCACTTTCATAACTTGGTCACGCTGAAGGAAACTGATCACTAATACCAATATGCCAAATTCAACTATGGCCAATCAATCTACCTTTCTTTAATTTATCCTGGACCTTAGGGATAATACGAACTTCATCCAACACATAACATACTCCATCCGCACTCATCTCGAGTGGCCTTGAATCACGAGACCATGCTGTCTCAAATCCCACGAATCCTTTCATACTTCCCAAATGCTACACTGCTAGTTAAAATACATAGAACATTCTGGGCACATTCTCATAAGCTGCTACAAAGCTTGATTCTTACCCGTAACCATACGCCCAAAATCATTAGGCATCATACCTCATCTTGTGAATTTACCATGACCGCTGTTGAGAGCCACCCGCTCTGACTTGGCCCCGAATATAATCAACTCCACGAGTCTCCCATCACATGAATACCCCCTTGGCGAAGAACCCGCCGAAACACTTCCCTTGGAACCCGCAACTATACAAAACAAAATTCTGAATCTTCCTCCAAGTCTGAACATGAGCCAATAAGGCCAACGATAGCCCACCTTTAATACTTCCTTGCTCAAATTACCATTTATGTTCTCTTCCCGTAGCTGAAATAACCCACCAATATGCTAATCACTAGAAACTTCACAAGTAGTTAACCATGCAACTCAATCATAGGCGGTGGGACTCTCCCATTTAGCTTGAAGCCATTATTTTACAAATCTGGAATTCACCAAGATTCCTTAGATCTCATTGACATAACCTTGCGCAATCATCCGCCTAAATTCTTGGATTCTTTTCGTAAAACCCCATTTTCACACTATGACTCATCCACCGCATTCGCATGACCGATCTCTTCGCTGCATAACCAATAGAATTCTTCATAGAGCTTCGCCAACCTCGCGACCGCTAACCTGCTCACAGGGAATAAGCCACCTGTGGAAATCACTTCCCGACATCTTCCAATGCTACTGCACGGGAGACAATCACTATGACATCAATGACCCATCCCGAGTCCGAGCTCACTCTCTAGCTGCACAAGTCCATTCACCCCTCGTGGACATCAATTAAATGTGCGGCAATATTATTCCAATTCAAAGTTATGTTATATCCTCCTTCGTTCAAGAAGCTCCG
Organism: Nicotiana glauca; assembly: GCA_026770625.1. Classification (NCBI taxonomy): domain Eukaryota; kingdom Viridiplantae; phylum Streptophyta; class Magnoliopsida; order Solanales; family Solanaceae; genus Nicotiana; species Nicotiana glauca. The sequence continues at coordinate 148,046 of MU708340.1, forward strand.
TCCCGTTATATCAAATCTCCTGCCGCATGATAGCCCATACTTCTAATTAATTCCATAGGCTTCAATTGCTAGCCACTAAAATCCCAAATCATTCCAAACTCTCCTTAAGGTAGTTGGTCATCCCACTACAAAGCACATATGCGACTCCACCGCTCTCCCACTTTGGCAAAACTCATCCCCTTAATCGATTACTCGGCCTTTGGCCTCTTATACTTGGCCTTCCAGAAACTTTAGCCACCGCCTGACAATTCCCACATGTCCTTCCTCATACTTTGCTGCTCACTTGCTGTGTTAAACAAAATCTATCTTCGTGGCACCCTCACCCACAATTGCTACTAACTTAAACCTTTCCGAAGATCATCTTTATCGAACCGTCAACATTAGAAATACTGATTCAATCCTGAACTACCGTACCATGCGATATCTAACAGTTGTGTCTCCAATTCTATATCACAATATCTTGCCCCAAAGGCGAATTGTAGAAGGTCATAACACCGACAAACTTAGCACGTTCAATTAGGACAACGACATCCCATCATAGAAGAAAACTCTACAACGCTTGCAAATACCAAGCCTCATTACTTCCACCAGCCCACATTCGACCATCCTTAGTTCGATTGTCTTTCCCCTCCCGGGAATAAAATACTGAATCTCTTGATTATCCACTGAGTAAACCTCCCTTCAAGTCATTCATTGCCCTGACACGTAGGCAATAGTCCTACTATCATATCACTACTGCACAACGTTTGTTCATAAGCATCATGGAAACTTGTGCCTAACCTCAGAGCTCTCAAAAGTACCGTTGTTGAGCCGAAACAACAGAATATACTTCCACAAGGCGATGATAATAGCTCAAATAACCCTGTAGAGAGAAATACCCGCACCGCATTCGTAGTGCAATTAAAATTCTTCAACTCTCGATTTATAACAAGCACTTCGCGTCGCATAAGATTGAGTAGGAAGGAGACAAAGGCGTAAGCCCCACATGAATCAAATCGCACGATAAGGAATCAAGAAGGGAAGTACTCCTAACAGTCCTGAAACCTCCCTAGGATAAGTACAGACGTCTCCGTACCGATCAGCGAGACTCTACTAGACTTGCTCATGACTCGTGAGACCATAGGAACCTAGTGCTCTGATACCATATTATCACGACCCAAAATCCACTAAGGGTCATGGTGGCGCCGGACACCGCTATCAGGCAAGCCAACCAAGAATGCATAATTAAATTTCAGTTTTAGAATTTGCAGAAATCATTTTTCTTATACTTTAAATATTAGATAATAAAAATTTTACAAAAATAAACATAAAGTCGACAAAAGATTTAATACTGAATAATCCAAAAATCCTCCCAGAACCCGGTATCACAAGTGCATGAGCATCTACAGATAAGGAAATAAAATACAACATCCGTTTGAAATACAGTGGACAAGAAATAAATGTAATATACCGAAAGGGACTGTTCTAGTTGCGGGTCGCCTCGAATAATGCAACTCACCTAGTCCCAGAATCATCCGCGCTGCTACGGCCAGTAGGCCACTAGGGTTACATATACCTGTGCAATAAAAATGCACAGAAGTGTAGTATGAGTACGTAAACAATGTGTACTCAATGAGTATCCCGTCTAATCTCGAAGAAGTAGAGACGAGATGGTCAACTTCGACACTTACTAGAGGTCAATTAACAATATACTAAAAATGTGAGGAAATCAAGGATTTATATTGTAGTTCTAACTCACGAAGCCGGAAAACAGGTAAACACCTTTAACAAATAATAAAGGATTTTCAAGGTTTTCTTTCATTATATTATCAATTTATATCAAGCCATGAAAGGCAATATCAAAATTTAAAATTCTCAGGCAACAATATATATCATGCGCAAATCATGCCGAGGTCGACGGCCCACTCAAACAGAAATAAACTATGCACTTACTGAGGGTCGACGACCTGCCTATAGATGCATCTATTTAATCTACCGAGGCGGTCGACCCGTTCCATAAATAAACACATACCCTGCTCACGAATCATGCATGCGACGCATGTACACATAGGGATACATGCTCAATCAGTCAATTAAGAACTTATCGGGGAATATTTATCCAAATAAAACCAATTCTCCTTTAACAAATTTTAAGAAATGAAGTTTAATCCTTTTATAAATTCACTTACTAATTCGATGTGATTTAAGCAATTCAAGCTATCAATGGGTTCATAAATAATCCAAGTATAACATGTTTTTGGGTCCTAACTACCCGGACAATAGCATAACAGTAGCTACGTATGGACTCTCGTCACCTCGTGCGTATTTAGCCCCCGTAATTAGGAGCACATAACCAATTATTTTACCTATGGGGACAATTCCCTCTTACAATGTTAGAAAGGAGACTCACCTCGCTCCGAAGATCCATAACCGGCATTCCACGCCCTTCCGAAGACTCTAATTGATGCACCACGCTCCAAAACTAGCCAACGGTTATGCAAATCCAATAATATATGCTCAAATATTCATTACAATCTAATTTATAGCAATTCCTAACTCCGATCGAAAAGTTGACCAAAACGCCATCGGGCCCACGTGCCCGGAATCCAAAATTTTTCGAAGATAAAGATTACCCATGACCTTAGGAACTCAAATATATAATTTTCACTAAATTCTATACTCAATATCGTGGTTAAATTCCAAGAATATTATTTCTAGGTTTTTCCCTCAAACCCCAAGTTTTTCTACAAAATTCATGCTTAAATCCATACATAATTGATGTATTTAACTCATAATGGGGGGGGAGGGGGACATCTTACCTTGTCGTTGATGACGAAAATCCCCTCTTGAAGCTCCCCAAAATCACCCATGCCAAGTGAAAAATGGGAGAAGAATGACCAAACCCCAAGTTTAAAATAACCTTCTGCCTCCAGATATTTCCGCACCTGCGGTTCATTGACCGCTTCTGCGGTTCCGCAGGTGCTGTTGAAATGCCGCATCTGCGGTCTCCCCTGAGCCACCCCCTTTCTCGCTTCTGCGCCAAGCCTCCCGCAGATACGGTCCCACTTCTGCGGAACTCTGACCGCATTTGCGGTCCACTCCAAGTCGCCTTCCTCCGCTTCTACGACCAGTCTTCCGCAGATGCGGTCCCGCTTCTGCCGAACATTGACCTCATCTGCGATCCTCGAGCACTTGACCAAAAATTGCTTCTGCGGCTTCCTTTCCGCTTCTGCGGGGCCGCTTCTTCGATTAACCCACCGCAGAAGCCAAAATACTAGCAACCAGATCCTTCAGCTGTCCAAAAATCCCAATTTCGATCCGTTAACCACCTGGAATCCATTCGAGGCCCCTGGGACCTCAACCAAACTTACCAAAAAATCCTAAAACACATTACAAACTTGCGCAAGTCCTCAAATCACATCAAACAACGCTAAAGTCATGAATCCACCCCCAATTCGAGCTTTATGAACTTTAGAACTTCCAACTTCTACCTTCGATGCTTAAGCCTATCAAATCATGTCCGATTGACCTTAAATTTTGCGCACAAGTCATATTTAACATTACGGACATACTCCAACTTTTGAAATAGGATTCCGACCCCGATATCAAAAAGTTCACTTCCGGTCAAACTTCTCAAAAACCTTCAAATTTTTATCTTTAGCCAAATGGCTCCAAAATGACCTACGGACCTCCGAATTCACTTTCGATCGCGCTCCCAACTCCAGAATCACCATACAGAGCTATTCCAGACTCGAAATCCCAAACAGACATTGATAACACTGAAATGCACTTCAAGCAAGCTTAAGAAATTTCTTCCGAAATGCTAACTTCCATAATAGGTGCCAAAACGCTCCCGGGCTATCCAAAACCCAATCTGGGCATACGCCCAAGTCCGAAATCATCATACGAACCTGCCGGAACCTTTAGATCCCGATTCCGACATCATTTACTCAAAATTCCAATCCTAGTTCATTCTTTTGACTTTAAGCTTCCGAAATAAGAACTGTCTTTCCAAATCAACTCTGGACTTCCCAATATTCAATTACGACCACGCGTACAAATTATAATTCCTGAAATGAAGCTATTAATAGCCTCAGACTGCTGAACGGAGCTCTAGTAATCAAAACAACCGATCGGGTCGTTACAGCACGACCATTAAGAAAATACTAAATTCTACACAAAAGTACCTACTATGACTAAACTACTCCTAATTAAACATTTAATGTGAGGAGTAAGAAAACCTGTTAGGAATATGTACAGAGGGGTTATTTTGTAAAAATAAATTGAATTCTTTCTTGATTATATAACTAGACACTTATTTTGAACCAAAATAAAAAATCAAATTGGTCACTTATTGTAAACCGGAGGGAGTACTGGAACTTTCTGCGTGTTGAAGTTCCATCATAATATGCTGGAAGTTCATACACAAGTGCACCAATCTCAGTATATTATGCTGGAACTTTCCGTGTTGTAGCAAAATAGTGGCTATTTTTCAACGACTTTGCAAACGTTGACTATTTTTGAATGACCAGTCCGAAAACTGGCTAGCCCTTGCTATTTGTATGCTGTTGCATTATAGCTATATACTCCTATAGTATATTGAATACTGTAATGGTATACTGTTAGGTAACTCTATTCTTTTTCGATTATTACAGTATACTGTTGCAGTATATTGTATTATAATAGTATATTATTGCAATATAGCCATATAATCGTACAATATAGTATATACCATAGTAGTATACTATTAGGTAATTGTGTTCCTTGATTTTCAGCTGAAAGATTCGATCTCAATCAGCTCAAATCAACTTCAAATGTGATCAAACATTCGTATGAACTTCCAGAAGGTACTATAAGTAATATTTAATAGCACCCATTTTGAATCAAATGGGAAGTCTTCAAAATTAAAAATTGAGCTTCAAACCAACAATGCTGGATATTCAGACACACATAAAAATTCAGATTTGTGAAGCTTACTCGAAGGTACTATAAACAATATTTAAAAATACCCACATCGAATCAAATAATAAATCTTCAAAATAAAATTTCAAATTCATGAGCTTAAAGCTCAACAATGGTGGCTCTTCATACACACAAAAAAATTATAAGGAAAGGAGGTAGAGCAATAGCTTGGGTTGATCCTCTTAATGGAGATCGATCTGGTAGAGAATAAGTAGATCCATTCAAGTCCACTATCAGGTAAGCTTGCAAAAATGAAGCCAGATGTTTTTAAAATTTTGTAACTCAAATGAGAAGGCAAATAGCTAATGGGTGGGCCTGGTAAATAGTTTGGACTATATTGGTAGGAAAAGTAAATAGTTTAGCTTTGGGGTATTAAATGGTAAATAGTTTGGACTTAATGGGTATAAAGTAAAAATTTCCCCAGATTGTTTCCGACTGTGGTAATTTTGCTATTATCTATCCTTAGAAGAGTGACAAATTGGTCTCCACCCACCGCTAAGACTAAATTGATATTTTTTTCTGTCATGGAATAGGATTTTTATGGGTAGCAAAGTCGAAAACAGGATTTTAACTTTATTGATTCTCAATTTTAGTACAACAACTTCAACTAGATTCTAAATTTGATATTTATATATATTTAATGAATTTTTAAATGAAAATATATTACAGTCAGCCCTCTCTATAACAACCTCGTTTATTCTGATAATTTTTTAGCTTTTATAGTGAAGGTTGTTATATGCCGATTACAACATTTGACGTTTAAATCTTTTTGGTTGTTACAGATAAGAATTATCCAAAAATCAATTATTTTCCTTTATTAATGTTATATATAAAAGATAAAATTATTCAAATTTAAAATTTCAAAAAAGATGCATATTTCATTAATTAAATATTAAAAGAAAGCTAATACAATATTAATAATTTCATAACTAAATGTATAAAGATTTAAACTTTAAGGAAGGCATTTTAAAGCAACCTAGAGAAATAAATTCTTTTAAGATTGATGGAAGAACTTTGTAATTGTAGCTTGTTTGTAGATTTATTCTTTTACTAACGATATAACGGTTAAATTGACGAAGATTCACGTTCAAATTTTCAGCAAAAAGGTATCCAATAGCTTTCCTTTGAAGACAATCTTCTTTACTCGTAAAATGGTACAGTTGAATTTATACGTGGTTTCTAGACAACAGAGATGAAACAACAGAGATGACAGTTCTAGGAACAAGGTTTCTGGTCACAACAACGATGACATCAAAGAGCAAAAACGTAAAATTGTGTTAAGCTTTGTATAGAATGTAGTGTAAGTTTGCCATAATATTCGTGTATCCTTTACTGATAACTAAGCTCACTATTTATAGATGCGTCTAGAGAATGAGGTCTTAGGATCGTGCCCTCCTTTAATGTCAATTATGAGGGTCATTGATGAAGATGTAATGATGGACATAAATACCAAATTCCCTGTAACGGGCCATCGCTCTTAATGCCACAGAATATTCTTTATTAAATGTCATTAGGTGCAGAGCATCTAACATGCCTTTATGAATGTTATCCTTTCTGGTGATAAGCGAAATAGTGGTGTTCGGTCTTTCGCTATCCCCACTTGGGTTCCACGTGTACTTCCTTTCAATGACCACGTATCATACTGTATTTTACCCTATATAGATAGTCCCCCTATTTTCTAGTGATATAACTTTGTGTTACGGGGAAGTTGGTAGAAACACTCTCTCACGACCTGAATTTTCCATCGTCGGGATAGTGATGACGCCTACTCTTAAAAGCTAGGCAAGCCAATAGATACATTTCTAACGCGTTAATTATTAACCCAAATAGTAATAAATAATAACTAAAGCTAAGCAGATATAAAGTGTGGAAGTTTCATAACAGTTCAAAGTTCTAAACAAGGCTACCCCCAAAGATCTGGTGTCACAATTCCACGAACATCTAAGAATTTCTACAACTATTGGTTTAAAAGAAATACAGCTGTTCTCGAAATGAAAAGAGACAGGAAATCTAAGACAGAAGGAAGGAGACTCCAGGGTATGCGAATATCTGCAGATCTACCTCGGGTCTCTTATGGACTGAAGGTAGCAACCCAAACTCTACTCATGAGGTCTGTCACCAAAATCTGCACAGAAAGTGCAGAGTGCAGTATCAGTACAACCGATCCTATATACTAGTAAGTACCGAGCCTAACCTCGGCGAAGTAGTGACGAGGCTAGGATACGACAAACAGCATAAACCTGTGTAGTTAAACAATATACGAACAAAATAACAATAACAGAAGCTAAATAGAAATTAACGGGGAGGGGCAACATATGGGGGTACCAGAATAAGGAATCATAGCAGTAACGAAAATTAAATAATTAGTGCACTTGAACCGATAACAACAATTAATCACAGTAGACAGAAAATGCACGACATCACTCTTCGTGCTTTTACTCTCAATCATCACCATGCAAACAATAATAGAAATGTGCACGACATCACCTTTCGAGCTTTATCACTCTCACCATATGAATAATAAAAATGTGCACGACATCACCCTTTGTGCTTTATCTATCTTCCTCACCATATGTATAAATATAAATATAAATGTGCACGACATCACCCTTCGTGCTTTATCACTCTTCTCACCATAAGCAATAATAGAAACAATAACAATCTGGCAATGACATCTCACTCAAATAACTTCGTTTCATCATTTAATTTCACAACAAAAATCTCAACTTGGACCAATACCTAACCAATATCCAAACCAGGAAAAATATAGTAAAACTTGTTAACATTAACCATAACTAGCTTAAGTAGGACTAATACGTATAAAGAAACATAATTGTCTCAAGTATAAAACTCACTCGCATGCTATGACCCAACAACGATGTATAGAAACTCGTCACTACACCTATACGTCGTGCTAAACAACTAACAAGTAGCAAATAGAGCAAACAATACCTAATCCCTCAAGCTAAGGCTAGCCACAATACTTACCTCGATTCCACGACCACAATCAAACCTCAAATACCGCTTTTCCTCTCGATTCGACTTCTAATCGGCTTGTATCTAGTCATAATAAACTTAATAACATATATAAATGCTAGAGAAATCAATTCCAATGCTTAATTTTAGGTTTTCCAACATTTTTCCCAAAAATTCAAAACCCTACCTCGGGCCCGCTTGGTCAAAACTCGAAGTTCAGACCAAAATCCGATTACTCATTCACCCCCGAGCCCGGATATGCAATTGGTTTTGGAATCCGACCTCAATTTGAGGTCAAAATCCCCAAATTTCAAAATTCCTACATTCTACCCAAAAATATCTAATTTCCCATGAAAATCCCTGGATTTTGTGATGAAATCTTGTAAAAAGATGGAATAGATTGAAAGAAATGAGTTAGAAATTGTTTACCTATGATTTGAGGAAGAACTCTTCTTTGGAAAATCGCCTATGGAAGCTTAGGGTTTGAAAATTTGAGAAATGAATTCAAAATCACGTCTAAGTTATGTTTTACACAACTGCCGATATCGCATTAGCGACCAGAGCTTTAGAAATGCGAAGTTCACAATTGCAAAAGGGCTATCGCAATTTCATAGCCTTTACAATTCCTGCTACCTTCACAAATGTGAGGAAAGTGTCGCATTTGAGATCACAGACCTTGCAATTGCGAACCAATGATCGCATTTGCGATCCTTTCCCTTCCCAGTCTCCCTTAGCATTTACGAAGGTTTGTTCGCATTTGCGAACTATGCTAGCCCAACCTTTTGATCGCATTTACGATGAAAGGCTTGCAATTTCCAAGCCTGTGAAGCTCGCTAATGCAAAGCCCGATATTGCAATAGCGAGATCAGAGGCCCGCAATAGCCGAAGAACACCAACAATATTTTTCCTAAGTCCAAAATACCCCGTGGCCTATCCAAAACTCACCCAGCCCTCAGGGATACAAACCAAACATGCAAAGAAGTTTAAAAACATCATAAGGACTTGCTCGTGTGATAAATTCACCAAAATAATATCTTAAACAATGAATTTAACACCAAAACTCATGAAATTCTCTAGATAGTTCAAAATTTCTATTTTCTCAACCAAGGGTCCGAATTACATAAAATCTCTTCCGGTTTTTACCAAATTTCACAAATAAGGTCTAAATACCTGTACCGAGCTCCAAAACCAAAATACGGTCTCGATACCAACGAGATCACACACTATTCCATTTCTAAAAATCCTTATATTTTCTAGCAAACAATTTTCTTCAAAAATTTATTTCTCGGGCTAGGGACCTCGAAATTCGATTCCGGGCATACGCCCAAGTCCCATATTTTTCTACGGATCCTACGGGACCGTTAAATCACGGATCCGAATTTATATGCCAGAAATGTTAACCTAAGTCAACATTAATCAATTTTAAAGGCAAAACTCAATGTTTTTATAAATTTCACATAAAGGCTTTTCGGAAACGCTCCCGGACTGTGCATGCAAATCGAGGACAATAAAAATAAAGTTTTTAAGGCCTCAGAACATGGATCTGACTTCTAAAACAAGAGATAACATTTTGGGTCATCATATTCTCCACCTATAAAACAACCGTTCGTCCTTGAACGGACATAGAAAAGTACCTGAGTCGGTGAAAAGATGGGGATATCAGCTCCGCATATCGGACTACCTTAACAGGATGACCTCTCCACCGTACACGAACTGACAGATAATCCTTCGATCTCAGCTGTCGAACCTACCGATGTAGAATATCTATCGGCTCATCCTCGTAGGTCAAATCCTTGTCCAACTGGACAGTGCTGAAGTCTAACACGAGGGGTGCATTGCCGTGATACTTCCGAAGCATAGACACATGAAACACTAGATGCACACCTGATAACCTGGCGGCAACGCAAGTTTGTAAGCCACCTCTCCCACTCGATCGAGGATCTCAAAAGGCCTGATGAACCTAGGTCTTAGCTTTCCTTTATTCCCAAATCTCATCACGCCTTTCATGGGAGACACATGAAGCAACACTCGCTCCCTGACCATGAATGCCACATTACGAACCTTACGGTCAGCAAAACTCTTTTGCCTGGACTAAGCTGTACGAAATCTATCCTGAATGATCTTAACTTTATCCAAGGCATCCCATACCAGGTCCGTACCTAATCGGTGACCGACACCGCTTACTATATAATGCCTCATGGGGAGGGGGGGGGGGCATATGGATGCTCGACTAATAACTGTTGTTATAAGCAAACTCTGTTAATGGAAAGAACTGATCTCATATCCAAAGTCAATAACGCAAGCCCAGAGCATATCCTTGAAAATATGAATAGTACGCTCGGATTGTCCGTCCGTCTGAGGATGAAATGTTATGCTCAACTCGACCCACGTACCCAACTCACACTGTACTGTCTTCTAGAAATGCGAGGTAAACTGCATACCTCGGTCAGAAATGATAGATACGGGCACACCATGAAGACGAACGATCTCCCGGATATAGATCTCAGCCAACCGCTCCGAAGAATAGGAAATGCCACAAGAATGAAATGCATTGACTTAGTCAGCATATCCACAATAACCCACACTACATCAAAATTCCTCTGAGTAATTGGGAGTCCAGCAACAAAGTCCATTAGTGATATGCTTCCACTTCCTCTCAGGAATCTTAATCTTCTGAAGCAAACCACCAGGTCTCTGATGCTTATACTTTACCTGCTAACAATTCAAACACCGAGCTACGTACGTAACAATATCCTTCTTCATCCTCCTCCACCAATAATTTTGTCGCAAATACTGATACATCTTAAAGGCACCCGGATAAATAGAATACTGAGAACTATAGGCCTCATCTAGAATCAACTCACGAAGTCCATCTACATTAGGCGAACAAACTCGAACTTGCATCCTCAAAACTCCATCATCTCCAACTGTAACCTGCTTGACACCTCCATGCCAAGCTGTGTCTCTAAGGATAAGCAAGATCATCATACTGCCGATCTCTGATATGCTCAAATAATGAAGAACGAGCGACTGTGCAAGCTAGAACATGGCTGGGCTCAGAAATATCCAACCTCACGAACTTATTAGCTAAAGCCATAACATCCAAAGCAAGCGGTCTCTAACTGATTGGAATATATGCAAGGATGCCCATACTGGCTGACTTATTACTCAAAGCATTGGGCACTACATTGGCCTTTCAAGGATGGTACAAGATGGTGATATCATAGTCTTTCAATAGCACCAACCATCTCCTCTGCCTCAAATTTAGCTCCTTCTGCTTGAACAACTATTGCAAACTCTTGTGATCCGTGAACACCTCAAACAACATGCCATATAAATAATGCCTCCAAATCTTCAGCGCATGAACAATAGCTTGTAGCTCCAAATCATGAACTTGATAGTTTTTATCGTGAATCTTCAACTGCCATGAAGCATATGCAATAACCTTGCAATTCTACATCAACAGCGCTCCAAGTCCAATACAATATACGTCACAATATGCTATATATGGCCTTGAACCTGTGGGCAATACCAACACCGATGTCATAGTCAAAGCCGTCTTAAGCTTGTGAAAGCTCATCTCACACTCGTCCGACCACTTGAACTGGGCACCCTTCTTGGTCAACCTGGTCATCGGGGCTGCTATGGATGAAAACCCCTCCATAATCGACTATAATAACCCGCCAAACTTAAGAAACTCCGAATCTCTGTAGTTGATATGGGTCTAGGCCAGTCCTTGACTGCCTCAATCTTCTTAGGATCCACCTGAATACCCTCTATTGATACGACGTGACCCAGGAATGCTACTGAACTCAACCAAAACTCACATTTCAAAAACTCAGCATACAACTTGCTATCTCTTAGAGTCTGAAGAATGACTCGAAGGTGCTGCTCATGCTCCTCTCGGCTACGGGAGTAGATCAAGATATCATAATTGAAAACAATCACAAATGAATCCAGATAGGTCTTGAACACTCGGTTCATCAAATCCATAAATGTTGTTAAGGCATTTGTAAACCCAAACGCAATCACTAGAAACTCATAATGCACGTACCGAGTGCGAAATGCTATCTTAGGGACATCAGATGCCCTAATCCTCAACTAATAATAGCTAGATCTCAAATCAATCTTGGAAAATACCTTGGCACCCTGAAGCTGATCAAACGAATCATCAACCTCGGCAATTGATACTTGTTTTTTATGGTAAATTTGTTCAACTACTGGTAATATATACTTCTTAACAAAAAACATCGGTACACCCAGGGCGAGAAACTAGGTCTAATAAAGCCCTTATCAAGAAAGTCTTGCAACTGTTCTTTTAATTCCTTCAACTCTGGCGGGGCCATACGATATGGAAGAATAGAAATGGGATGAGTGCCCAGAGCAAATCAAAGAAAAAGTCAATATCTTTGTCGGGTGGCATCCCCGGCAGGTCTGCAGGAAATACCACTGGAAACTCCCACACAACTGGGCAAATACCACTTCTCGACCATTTGTCGAGCCTTCATATAAGAGATAACCTTGCTGGTAGAATGACCAGGAGTCCCTCTCTACTCCAATCGAGGCAACCCCAGTAATGCTAAGGTCACGATCTTGGCATGACAATCCAATATGGCATGATAAGGTGACAGCCAATCCATCCCTAAAATGACATCTAAATCTACCATATCGATAAGTAGGATATCTACGCTAGTCTCAAGACCCCCAATAACAACCACATACGAACGATAGACACGATCTACAACAATAGAATCACCCACCAAGTAGACACATATACAGGAGCACTCAAATAATCACGAGACACAACCAAATATGAAGCAAAATAAGATGAAACATAGGAGTATGTAGATCCTAGATCAAACAGAACTGAAGCATCTCTACCAAAAACCAAAATAGTACCTATGATAACTGCATCGGAGGACTCAGCCTCATGCCTGGATGGGAAACTATAACATCCGGGCTGGATCCCACCACTCTGAACTACATCCCTGGGATGGCCTCCTGCTGGCTGGCTTCCTCCTCTAGTTGCCTAACCTCAACCTCTAACACCTCGACCTCCACCTCTAGCTTACTGACCCCTACCTCTAGTTGACTGATCGGCCGGTGGAACGCCCGATACTGGAACCATGACACGAGTACCTTGATACTGAGAACTGATCGAGGCTCAAGGGAAATAGGTAGCAATATGCCTCATATCGCCACAAATATAACAATACTTTGGCTACTAAGACTGCTGACCTTGAAATTGACCCTAACGGCTGGAGTAACCATCCTGAAAACTCTGGAGCGGAGGTGTACTGATGGGAGCTGATGGTGTACTGTAGGGTAACTGAGCAGAATACTGCATATGAGGGACACGACCACCTAGAGTAGCGTGAGAAGCCTAAAGTGCTGAATGAAACAGTCTGGGGGGATAGCCTCTACCGAATGAATCCTTGCCTCTAGACGAGGCACCACTGATCCTGCTAGAATGACGAGGCCTCTTGGAAAACCCCTGACCACTCCCTTGATCTAAAACCATCTCCACTCACCTGGCCATATTGGCCGCATCCAAAAAAGATATCTTACTCTTGGTCTCCTTAGCCATCTTCAATCTAATAGGTTAAGCGAGTCCCTCAATAAACCTCTTATCTCTCTCGGTGGGGAGTATAAAAAGAGCATGATGAGCCAGATCAATAAACCTCGTATCATACTGAGTGACAGTCATAGAACCCTGCTGAAGACACTCAAACCGTCTACGGTACTCCTCTCTTTTAGTGACGGGAAGGAACTTCTTGAGAAATAGCTGCAAAAACTGGTCCCAAGTGAGAGCTAGTGACCCAGTTGGTCTAGCCAAACAATAATCTCTCTACCATTTCTTGGCGGAACAGACAAAAAAAGCAGCAAAGTCGATCCCATTGGTCTCCACAATTCCTAAGTTTCGTAGAACCTCATGACAACTATCCAAATAATCCAGGGGATCTTCTGGAGATTTACCGCCATAGGTAGTAGTGAAAATCTTGGTGAACCTTTCCAATCTCCACAAAGCATCAGAAGACATAGCTTATCCATCACCGGTCTAAGCTATAACACCCGGTGGAACTACCCTAACTGGCTGAGCTACTGGAGTCTAAAACTGGGGAGCCATCTGCTCCGGAGTGCGAGTAGCGAGAGTGTGTGCTCCTCCCCCAGCCTGAGAGATGACTAGTGCTACAGGAAGTATACCCCCCTAAGTGACACTCTCCATAAGGCCTACTAGATGGACTAAATCATCTTGGAGTACCGGGGTAGCGATGAACCCCTCTAGAACCTGAGCTGGGCCTACTTGAACTGTCTGGGCCAGAACCTCATCATCAAACTCTACCCGAGGCTCTGCCGCTGGTGCTGTTGCTCTGGTTCGAGACCTGCCCCTGCCTTATCCTCGTACTCTACCCCTTGTAAGAGCTTCCGCTGGGGGCTCAGGCTGCTGATCAGTTGATAAAGCGTAACGTGTTCTCGCCATCTGCGAAAGAACAAATCAGAAGTTCAATAAGCATTGAGAAATCAAATTGCACGACAGGGAAGAATAGATGTGACCTAGACTCTATAGCCTCTTGGGGATAAGCACAGACGTCTCCATACCAATCCCTCAGACTCAACCTAGCTTGTTCGTGAATTGTGAGACCTAGGCAACCTAGTGCTCTGATAACAACTTGTCATGACCCCGATTTCCCACCATCAGGATTATGATGGAACCTACTCTTGAAAGCTAGGCAAGCCAATAGATACATTTCTAACGCATTAGTTATTAACCCAAACAGTAATAAATAATAACTAAAGCTAAGCATATATAAAGTGCCGAAGTTTCATAACAGTTCAAAGTTCTAAACAAGGATTCCCCCAAAGATTTGGTGTCACAATTCCACAAACATCTAAGAATTTCTACAACCATTGGTTTAAAAGAAATACAGCTGTTCTCGAAATAAAAAGAGACAGGAAATCTAAGACAAAAGGAAGGGGACTCTAGGGTTTGCGAACACCGACAGATCTACCTCGGGTCTCTTGTGGACTGAAGGCAGCAACCCAAACTCTACTTACGAGGCCCATCACGAAAATTTGTACAGTAAGTGCAGACTGCAATATCAGTACAACAGACCCATGCACTAATAAGTGCCGAGCCTAACCTCGACGAAGTAGTGATGAGGCTAGGACACGACAAACAACATAAACCTGTGCAGTTAAATAATATACTAACAAAATAATAATAATAGAAGCTAAACAGAAATTAATGGGGATGGGCAACATGCTATGGGGGTACCAGAATAAGGAATCACAGTAGTAATAGAAATTAAACAATTAGTGCACTTGAACCGATAACAACAATTAATCAACAGACATAAAATGTATGGCATCTCCCTTCGTGCTTTTACTCTCAATCCTTACCATGCAATAAATAGTAGAAATGGGCACGGAATCACCCTTCGTGCTTTATCACTCTTTCCCGCCATATGAATAATAGAAATATACACGGCATCACCCTTTGTGCTTTATCTCTCTTCCTCACCATATACATACATATAAATGTAAATGTGCACCGCATCACCCTTCGTGCTTTATCACTCTTCCTCACCATATGAATATATATGAATGTGCATGGCATCAACCTTCATGTTTTATCACTCTTCCTCACCATAAGCAACAACAAAAAATTTAAAAACTCGGCAAGGGCATCTCAATTAAATAACTTCGTTTCATTATTTAATTTCACAACAGAAATCTCAACTTGGACCAATACCCAACCAATATCCAAACTAGGAAAAATACAGTAAAACTTGTTAACATGAACCATAACTAGCTTAAGCAAGAATAATACTATAAAGAAACACAACTGTCTTAAGTATAGAACTCACTCGCATGCTATAACCTGATAACGACTTATAGATATTCGTAACCACACCTATACGTCGTACTAAACAACATTACAAGTACCAAATAGGGCAAACAATACCTAATCCCTCAAGCTAAAGTTAACCACAACACTTACCTCGATTCCACGGTCACAATCAAACCTCAAATACCGCTTTACCTCTCTATTCCACTTCCAATCCGCTTGTATCTAGTCATAATTAACTTCATAACATCAATAAATGCTAGAGAAATCAATTACAATGCTTAATTTTGGGTTTCCCAGCATTTTCCCCAAAAAGTCAAAACCCGACCCCGGGCCCGCTTGGTCAAAACTCGAAGTTTGGACCAATACCGATTATCCATTCACCCTCGAGCACGGATATCCAATTGTTTTTGAAATCCGACCTCAATTTGAGGTCTAAATGCCAAATTTCAAAATTCCCAAATTCTATCCAAAAACACCCAATTTCCCATGAAAATCCCTAGATTTTGAGATGAAATCTTGTAAAAAGATGGAATAGATTGAAAGAAATGAGTTAGAAATTATTTACCTATGATTTGGGGAAGAAATCTTATTTGGAAAGATGCCTATAGAAGCTTAGAGTTTGAAAATTTGAGAAATGAGTTCAAAATCCCGTCTAAGTTATGTTTTACATAGCTGCAGATATGCATTTGCGAACAGAGCTTTGCAAATGTGAAGCTCGCAATTGCGAAACAGTTATCGCAATTGTGTAGCCTTCACAATTCCTTATGCTTTCATAAATGCAAGGAAAGTGATGCACTTGCGATCACAGACCTCGCAATTGCGAACCAATGATCGCATTTGTGATCCTTTCCCTTCCCAGACTCCCTTTACAGTTGTGAAGGTTTGTTTGCATTTGTGAACTATGCTAGCCCAACCTTTTGATCGCATTTGCGATGAAAGGTTCGCAATTGCCAAGCCTGTGAAGCTCACAAATGCGAATCTTGATCTCTCAATTGCGAGATCAAAGGCCTGCAATAGCTGATGCATACCAACAATATTTTTCCTAAGTCCAAAACACCCTGTAGCCTATTCAAAACTCGATCGGGACTCCAAACCAAACATGCACATAAGTCTAAAAACATCATACAGACTTGCTAGTGCGATCAAATTGCCAAAATACCATTTTAAATAATGAATTCAATACCAAAATTCATGAAATTCTCTAGATAGTTCAAAATTTCTATTTTCTCAACCAAGGGTCCGAATTACAGCAAATCTCTTCCGTTTTTCATCTAATATCATAGATAACGTCTAAATGCCATAATGAACCTGTATCGGGCTCCGAAACAAAAATACGGGCCCTATACCAACGAGATCACACACTATTACATTTCTAAAAATCCTTATCTTTTCCAACAAATAATATTTTTTAAAAATTCATTTCTTAGGCTAGGGACCTCAGAATTTGATTCCAGGCATGCGCCCAATCCCATATTTTTTTACGGACCGTACGGGATTGTCTTATCATGGGTCCGGGTCCTTTTTCCAAAAATATTGACCGAAGTTAACTTTAATTAATTTTAAAGGCAAAACTCAATGTTTTTCTTAAATTTCACATAAAGGCTTTCTGGAAACACGCCCAGATTGTTCATGCAAATCGAGGAGAATGAAAATGAGATTTTTAAGGCCTCGGAACACGGATCCGACTTCTAAAAAAGAGATGAACTTTTGAGTCATCAATCACTCTTTGTGTTGCGGTTGATTAGATGCGCGTCTCTCCGCATTTAATGCCTTGAACACGCATCATCCCACGATTCAACATAGCTTTTGACGATTAACGAGGTGATCATGGACATGAATTTAGCCGCCAAAATTTTACTTATAAGTTTCATCCTTTTTCCCTTGCACTTCATAATTTTCCAAGCTTCTGATTTGCACCTTTGCTTTCCATATTCTCTCTCTCTTCAAAGAACAAGAATGAAGCCAAAGGCTATGATCCTCCAACGGTGGGTTCCATCATCCCTATAATTCTTAATACCATAAAAGATTTTGAAGAAAACTTCCCTACTGCTAACCCTCGTACATGGGCGGTCAGTAGCTACCCTTCTTCCATTCGGCATTCCATTGTTCCTGTTGTGAATAAAGACTATCAGTGCCATGCGTTGGATATTATTGCTCCTAATCTAATGGAGCGAGTGACCTTCCCAATGAGGGTTTTACATATTTTTACATGTATCCCTTTACTTTGGGTGCATTTTCTTTGAATGGAGAGCTGGATTTCGTGATTGTAGAGTTTTACCTCCGCTACCAAGTGTGTCTGTCATAAGTAAGTACTGCTGTATGGAGAACGGTCGTTTGCCTTTGCCATTTGTTCCAGGAGACTGGAGAAGAGCTAACCTTAGCTCATATGATGAATCTCTACTCTCCTAAGATTTTCTATAGGGGAATGATAAACCTCTAGAAACATGGCCACCATGCTCTGTTTACTAGCATGGATGATGATAACGATTGTGGGTGGATAGAACGGTTCGTTGCAGTTTCCACCAATAATATTATTCTAATAACGACTTCTTTCTTTCCGGCCGCTTAGAACCGTACTCGTAAGATCTTTATTTAATATTTCCTTTTACTAAATATTCATCTATGGCCATATTGACTCTTCACCCTTCGTATATTTAAGCAACTTGATGGATCCCACCGGTAGTGGAAGTTTTGGACCGTTGGGTTCAGAAGATCTTGGAAGTGATGACACCCAAACTCGTTTGTGGAAATAAATGGCCCTTAAATACGGGTGGAAGGCTAAAAATCATGGTAATTTAAACTTACCTTGCTTCCATTTTTTTATGTGAAAAACTTGGTTGAAACCTTATGACTTGTTCACGAAATTAGGTCTACCTACGGGCTTTGTTGTCGTCCCCGAGAAGGACGTCTATTTCAGATCCTATTGATGCGGTGAGGCAGCTTCAGGAGGCATTTACTCAAGCAGGTATCTCCAGACCTGCTTGGGGAACATGTGTTTTATCAAGGAGTCCTCGACCAAAGAATAAGCAACCAAAAAGAAGGCATTCTACCATGGCAGGGTAAAAGAATAAGAGGCGAGAATTATTGCCCCCGAGTCGTCTCAGAAAGTTGTGATCACTAGCCCTCCTCCCACTCTGATCATAAACACCATAATGATCGACGATGATGGAGAAGCTAGTGATGATGGGACTTCTCTACAATGAAGGTGACGTTCATCATCAACTCAACGGAATTCTCAATTTGTTGAGTTAGTTACACCAACCGAGGACTACACCTCGACACTTTGGGAGGATGACCCCGACTACTGTGCCCGGTACTATGATAAGTAGGATTTTAACATGTTTTATGCCCCTACTTGCCTATGCTTTGAGCACAAATTGCTGCAAAATAGTCCCAAAATGCTCATAGGTTGTGCTTGATTGCAGGTTTGAGTGACAAAGTGACGAAATGTCAAAGATCGGCTCAAAACGGAGTGAAACCTGCTCAAGTATCAAAGGCCAAGTGAAGTGATGGAAAATAGAGCCTAGTGCGGACTGCACAAAAGTGCACGCGGCCGTACTAGAAGATTCAGAGATGGTGCATATTCAGAGCATTCACCATACGGCAGCAGTCAAATCTATGCGGCTCGTGTTCAGCTTACGCGGCCGTGGTACTTGTTGATGCGGCCCGCGTCAGGAGATTCAGAGAGTTGGTGAATTGGTCAAGATACAGGCTATGCGGTCCGTGATCATAATCACACGGTCCGCGCTAGGGCCTTCTGCGGTCGTGTTACCCTTCTACGCGATTTGCGCCAGTCAGTTCAGAGGGATGGAAACTTGAAGTCAAAGAGCCAGTGCAGCCGCAGTCGTGTTTGCGCAGTTCGTGACCCTGCAGGGGTATTTTTTTCTAGTTTTCCCAGCTCGGTATAAATAGAACATTTTACCATTTTAGGTTAAGTTTTGTTTTTCAGAAGCTGATGAGCTCGTGAGAACGCCTAGTTTAGCCATTGTTGGCACTTTTGCTCTTTATTATTGTAGATTCTACTTAGTAATTAATTAATATGTTTAGTTCCTCATCTATTTCTTCTGTTTCTTATTTAATTATGTCTAGCTAAACCCATTAGCTAGGGTTACGGGTCAACCCTAGTGTGGGTAGTTGATGGGTGTTGCCATCTAGGGTGAGATTGAGATTGGGTGTTTGTTATTTGGGTTAATTTTGTGTTTTAATTTCGAATTTGTGGTTGCAAACGCCGATTAAAGCTTAGTGGGTCTAACTTTTCTTGAGAAAGAGAGTCCATGACCCTAAAATTGACCCAACAAGGAATTGGGATGGACCCATGAGAAATGGTAGTCCCAATTAACGGGTTAAACTTCGAGAGAGTAATTACCCTACTTGAACCCTAGTTTCTTGGTCTAATTGGCCTACCCAATTGGTCACGAGAGAGCCAATTGGGAAAAAGTGTTCTCTCTAACAAGAGGTGTGAGAATGGGTACAAATGTGCAACGGTTATAGCATAAGCCCCAAATATATCAATCTCCCCTTAGTAACTTCTACCCGTTGACTAGCCACCTAGGTAGTGTCGCGACCCTAGTGCCTTTCTTTATATTAAATACAACTTAGCAGTATTCTTGTAGCTTAATTTATCCTTAATCATTAGTTTATAATAGTAGTGATAAATACAAAAAACCCCCAAATGTTAGAAGTACAATTAGAAGCACATACGCAACTCTAGGATAGACGGACAATACAACTCCACTCCAAGCTCCATGTGGAAATTCGATCCCGAACAACTATTTGGGTAAAAGCTGTTGTGACTCGCTCTTCCTACCATTGCATAGTGTCGAGTTGGCAGAGATCAAGTTTTTTGGCACCGTTGCCGGGGAGCTTACGGTATTGACTATCTGTGTAGCTAGTCTTGTGATTTGCTTATCTTTCCTTCTTGTTCACTAATTTTGTTTGTGTCAATCAATCAGGTACAAATGGCTCTCAATGGAAATGACCCTCTTGGAGGTGCCTTAGCGGGGGAGGAGGTTGAAGATCTTGATCAAGATGAGCTTCCAGCACCTCAAGTTCCATGTAGAGGTAGAAATGCCAATGAAAATGCTAATCCGAATGAGAATATTCCAGAACCTCCTCCACCACCACCAAGAGGGGCTCCAAGAGTCCTTCTGAAACAAGGATATGTGAGTGCCATCGTTCCTCCCCGAATCCGGGCGGGGAATTTTCAAATCACAAATGCCATGTTGACCTTGCTCGAGCAAAGAGGGTATTTTACTGGCGCCTCCGACCAAAATGCTTACAAGCACTTGAAGGGGTTCGTAGATACATGTTGGGGTAACAAGCAGACAAACGTATCCGAGGATGCGTTGAGATTGAGGCTTTTCCCGTTCTCTCTCCGGGGTAAAGCGTTGGATTGGTTGGAAAGGCTCCCCAATCATTCTATCACCACATGGGATGAATTGGCGGACAAAGTTATTGCCAAGTTCTTTTCTCTAAGTCATATGGCGGCTCTTCGGGATGAGATTCTAGCTTTTAAGCAAGAGCCAATGGAACCTTTGCACGAGATATGGGAAAGATATAGAACAATGGTGAAGGAGTGCCCTAATAACGACATGACCGAGGCAATGATACAACAAACTTTTTATCGGGGCATCAACACCACGAATCAGTGCATTGTGAACCAATTAGCCGTAGGGAACTTCATGAAACTTTCTTATCAAGAGGCATGTGATGTACTTGATGAAATGGCCGACACCTCTTTGGCATGGCAAAGCCGAGCAAATGTGCCCCAAGGTGACCCCACGGTAATCCATTTGCACAAGGAATTGCATGATCATGGCCAAGCTATCACCGAGCTTACAAACAACTATGAATCAATTGGCGAAGGTGCAATTGCAACAAGTCCAAAACCCGCGCCAAGTCAATGCAATGGAAAATGTTTATATGTTAAAAAAGAGGCAAAGAGGGCAACAACAACCTCAATAAAATTGTTAGCAATTTGACAACAACAATGATGGTGGTGGTTATTCGAATGAGTGCTATGATGAGCAAAGAGAAGAATGTAAATATGTCAATAATTACTAAGGGAATAGAGGAAATCAAGGGAATCAACAATGGCGTCCCCAAGAAAATTGGGGCAATCAACAAGGCGATGGTAATTGGAACAATAACAACCAACAACAACGTGGTGGAAATTGGAACAAAAACAACTAAAACAACAATTGGGGTAACCAAGGTAACAATCAAGGCAATTGGAACGGGAACATTAACAATTGGAGAAACAACAACAATAATCAAGGAGGGTGGAATAATAGCGGAAATCAAGGCAACCGGGGGCAAGGCTTTCAAAGGCCCCCCATGTACCAACAACCAAAAAATCCACCTCCCTTTCAATCTCAAGGGTCTAGATCTTCGGGTAGTGATATGGGGGGAATAGAAATGATGTTCGAACAAATGATGAAGAAGAACCAAGACTTCGATGCTCAATTGGCTTCTCATAATACCTCTATTCGAAATTTGGAGGTGCAACTTGGCCAAATCTCTCAAACATTAAATGCTCGACCTAAGGGTGCTCTACCAAGTGATACGCTAGTGAACCCGAAGAGAGGTAACAGTCATGTGATGGTAGTTACAACATGGAGTGGAAGAGACGGTCATGTGCATGCCTCGAATGAAAATCAAGTTGTGAATGACGAAGTTGAGTTGCATGACGATAATGTGCCTTTGAATGTTGAAGATGTGGTTGAACCAAATATGACCAATGATGTGCGGATTGATATTGATGATGAGGCTAGGGTAGAGACTCAAGATGCCGTGAACCCGTCTAGGGAATACATAATTGATATGCCCGAGCCGGTGGTGCCCAAGGCCAAGGCACCCTTGCCTAGGCTGCCCCCACCTTACCCTGAATGGTTGGCAAAGCAAAAAGGTGACAATCAATTCAAAAAGTTCATTGAAATAATGAAGAGTCTTACTATCAATGTGCCATTGGTGGAGGCACTTGAGAAAATGCTGGGGTATGAAAAGTTCATGAAGGATTTGGTAACTAAGAAGAGGTCGATGGAGTGTGAAACAATTAAAATGACGGATCAAGTGAGTTCCATAGTGCATTCTATGGCCTCAAAACTTGAATACCCCGGAGCTTTCACTATCCCTTGCACTAACGGTAGTGCGAATTTTGCCAATGCCCTTTGTGACTTGGGAGCTAGCATTAACTTGATGCCTTATTCGATTTTCAAGACTTTGGGAATCGGACAACCTAGGCCAACTTCAATGAGACTTCAAATGGCAGATCAATCGATGAAGCGACCCTTGGGCATAATTGATGATGTCCTTGTCCGTGTTGATAAATTCATATTGCCGGCCGACTTTGTCATATTGGATTGTGAGGTGGACTTTGAAGTGCCAATAATTCTTGGAAGACCTTTCCTAGCCACGGGGAGGGCATTGGTTGATGTTTAAGCGGGTGAGTTAACATTCTGTGTGGGAGATGAGAAGGTGGTATTCCATGTTTGAAACTCAATGAGATAACCCAATAGCACGTAGGTGTGTTCATTTGTGGACATTATCACAACTGTGATAGTGGATGACAAAAGTTCCATGATAAATGTTGAAGATCCTCTTGAGGCCGTGCTTCCTAACATGGATGTCAATGATGATGCCAGTAGAGTGGAGTGCGTTAATGCATTGCATGCTATGGTTTCATATTCATATGAGCCTAGAAAGTTATCTTTGGATCTTGAAAACCGCAAAACTCCACCAACAAAGCCATCGATTGAGGAGCCACTGGTGTTGGAGTTGAAGCCACTTCCTCCACACCTCAAGTATGATTTTTTGGGCTCTAATTCAACTCTTCAAGTTATTCTTTCTTCTTGCCTAACTAACATGCAGGTTGATGCCACTTTGGCGGTTTTTCAAAAGTGCAAAAAGGCGATTGGATGGACATTGACCGGTATTTGGGGGATAAGCCCTGCGTTTTGCATGCATAAAATCATATTGGAGGAGAATGCAAGGCCTTCATTTGAACATCAAAGAAGACTAAATGAGGCAATGCAAGAATTGGTATAGAAAGAGGTTATCAAGTGGCTTGACGCCGATGTGGTTTATCCGATCTCCGATAGCTCATGGAGCTCTCCGGTCCAATGTGTACCAAAGAAAGGTGGGATGACGGTAGTGACCAATGCCAACAATGAGCTTATTCCTACTCGGACGGTTATAGGTTGGAGAGTTTGTATGGATTACAGGAAGCTTAACAAGGTGACAAGAAAAGATCATTTCCCATTACCATTCCTTGACCAAATGCTCGATCGTTTTGCGGGCCGGGCTTTTTATTATTTTCTAGATGGTTACTCGGGGTACAATCAAATTCTAATTGCCCCGGAGGACCAAAAGAAGATGATCTTTACATGTCCTTATGGCACGTTTACTTTCTCGAGAATGCCATTTGGACTATGTAATGCTTCAGCGACCTTCCAACATTGCATGATGGCTATTTTCACCGACATGGGGGAGGATATCTTTGAAGTCTTCATGGATGATTTCAGCGTGGTTGGGGATTCATTTGAGGAATGATTTGTGAATTTGGATAGGGTATTGGCTCGATGCAAAGAAACTAACTTTGTTCTCAATTGGGAAAAATGCCATTTTATGGTAGAAGAAGGTATAGTGTTGGGACACAAGATCTCAAGGCAAGGAATTGAAGTTGATAAGGCAAAAATTGAGGTCATTTCGAGGCTTCCTCCCACTACTTCTGTCAAAGGGGTGAGGAGTTTTCTTGGGCATGCCGGGTTCTACCGGCGGTTTATCAAAGACTTCTCGAAGGTTGTGAATCCACTTTGAAAATTGTTAGAGAAAGATGCCAAGTTTATCTTTGATGAAAAATGCATGGAGGCTTTGAGCTTTTGAAGCACAAGTTGACCACCACTCCTATCATCACCGCACCTAATTGGTGTTTTCCCTTTAAAATTTTGTGTGATGCAAGTGATGTTGCGGTAGGGGTAGTGTTAGGTCAACGGGTTAACAAAATGTTCCATCCCGTGTATTATGAAAGTAAAACGTTGAATGAAGCTCAACGAAATTATACGGTGAAGGAGAAGGAATTATTGGCCATCATGTTTGCTATGGAGAAATTTCGACCTTATCTTATGGGGGCCAAGGTGATTGTGCACACGGACCATGCCGCCCTTAGGTATTTGATGACCAAGAAGGACTCTAAATCAAGATTGATGAGATGGGTGTTACTTCTTTAAGAATTTGATTTAGAAATAGTGGACCGGAAGGGAAGTGGGAATCAAGTTGTGGACCATTTGTCCCGATTGGAGGAAGAAGGGAGGCCATGTGACGGCATTGAGATAAATGATACATTCCCCGACGAGCAACTTCTTTCCGTTTCTATGTGTGATATGCCTTGGTTCGCGGACATCGCCAACTTTAATGTGACCGAAAATGTCCCGTGTAAGCTCTTTTCCAACCAAAGGAAGAAACTCAAGCGGGATAGTTTGGACTTTTATTGGGATGATCCGTACTTGTTTAAAATTTGCACGGATGGTGTGATAAGAAGATGTGTCCTGGAAGGTGAACAATTGAGCATATTGGAGGCTTGTCACTCCTCTCCCTATGGTGGCCATCATGGAGGGGTGAGGATGGCTTCAATGTTTTTGAGTTGCGGTTTTTATTGGCCGACGTTGTTTAAGGATGCTAGTGAATTGGTGAAGAGATGTGATGCATGTCAAAGTGCTGGCGGAATTTCAAAAAAAGATTAGATGCCTCTCAATACGATTCTCGAGGTGGATATTTTTTATGTTTGGGGCATTGATTTCATAGGTCCGTTCGAGAGCTCTTGTGGAAACACTTATATTCTCGTGGCAGTGGACTATATTTCAAAGTGGGTTGAAGCTGTGGCTTGACCCAACAACGAAGCCCGGAGTGTTGTGTCATTCTTGAAAAAGAGTATCTTCACAAGGTTTGGCACCCCTCGTGCTATCATTAGTGATGGGGCGGTCCCACTTTTGCAACAAGGCTTTTGACCCATTGCTTGCTAAGTATGGAGTTAATTACAAAGTAACCACCCCCTATCACCCTCAAGCTAGTGGTCAAGTGGAAGTCTCCAATCGGGAAATAAAGAGTATCTTGTCCAAGACGATAAATGCTAATAGGACCGATTGGTCGAAGAAATTGGATGACGCCCTTTGGGCCTATTGGACGGCTTACAAGACCCCAATCGGTATGTCTCCGTATCGGTTGGTGTTTCGTAAAGCTTTCCATCTTCCGATGGAATTGGAGCACAAGGCTATGTGGGCGTTGAGAAAGTTGAACTTGGAATGGGATATTGCGGCAAATCTCCGGGTTGAGCAACTAAATGAGCTTGATGAGTTTAGATTTCATGCCTACTCCAGCTCGTCCTTATATAAGGACAAGATGAAGTACCTTCATGACAAATATGCTCAAGGAAAGGAATTCAAGGTTGGTTATATGGTTCTTCTTTTCAACTCCCGGTTGAGGTTATTTTCGGGAAAACTCAAGTCAAAGTGGAGTGGTCCATTTGAAGTTGTTGGTGTGATGCCATTTGGTGCTGTTGATCTCAAGAACAAAAATGGTGAAGTTTTCCGAGTCAATGGGCATCGTGTCAAGCATTATTTGGGGAAGTTTGATGACAGCCACATGGTGGCACTCATTCATTTGAAGTGATATGATGGTAACATACATCGTGCCGCGATGTTAAATCAGGCGCTTCTCTTTGATTTTCTTTGTAGATTAGGATTTTTGAGATAATTGTTTGTGAGATGTTGCAGGGATTGTGTTGAAGCAGTGGAAAACAAAGTGTAAAAAAATGCACAGTCTCTGAAGTTGCCAGTGCGGCCGCGGTGCACTTTGTGCGATCTGCGCTGGCATGAGCTGAGAATGTCTGGTCTCTGAAGATCTACACGCGGCCGTGGTCATGATAGTGCGGTCCATGGTGGACTCACGCGACCGCATCCCTTTTTGTGCGGTCCGCGTGGGAGGGTTACTGAAAGGGTTTATGTTCAAAACCTAACGCGGTCCACGGTCACTTTTACGCGGCCGCGCTGGTAGGTAGGTACGGGGCCCACTGGTTTCCTATAAATAGAGACCCAGGGCTTTATTTTACACTTTTTGCAAATTTTAAAGCCTGAGCCTTATTTCTACTGTTCATTCACCTCTGAGACCGTGTGGTTGAATAGATTTCTTTGGTTCTTCTAAATGCTGGTAACATTACTTACAATTGTCATTAATTAGTTTATATTTTTAATCTTTGTTTGTTTCCCAGTAGGTTTAACTTCTTCGTTTTGTCCGTTTTTCTTGGACTTGATGACTAGGATAGTTTCTGAGTATGATTTCCATGTTGGGTAATTGAGTAGGGACAATTAGGATTAAAATATAGAACAAAAATGGAAGAAAATTGAAATCCTAACTTAGTTCATATATTTTGGCTCAGAGCGGCCCGCAGTCGCCATAGCACGGTCCGCGTGGCCATGACGCGGCCGCACTTTTGATGGTGCGGTCTGCGGTGGCCCTTTGTCTGAAACCTAATTTGCTTCTAACGCGGCTGCGTTACCTTTCACGCGGTCCACGGTGGCCCTTCGCGGTCGTGTTCCCATTTCACGTGGATGGCGTTGGGAGATTTAGAGATGTGATAATTCTGGGTGTTGTTCAGTGCGGCCCGCGGTTGCTTTGGCGTGACCCACTTTGCCCCCAACGCGGCCGCACTCCTGTTAGTGCGGTCCGTGGTGCCCTATTCTGTAATGGTTTCTGCAATCTTTTCATCAGTTGTTCTGTAATTGTTTTCACTAACTGATACACTGCCTGTGCTTAAACTAACAATGTTAGACATGTTTGCTTGCAGATAATGGTTTAAAAAAAAGGCGGTAAACAAACACAACAACCCGGGAGAGGTGGTTCCTCCCGAGAAGGTAAAGGCAAGAGAATCGCAAAACTCACTCCCCAGGCTCGGGAGAATATTAAAAAGACCCAAAAATTGATACAGGCTACTAATAAGGCTGCCTCTTATTCTTCGGGGAGTCAGTATGTGCCCTCCAAAAGCATCTTCTCAGAATCAGTCCCAACTCACATAACCGACCCACTCCACTTAACCGATACTCCTCCACCTTCACCCATAATCAAAAGACCAGTCAATGTAGTCTCGGATTCATCTAACGAGTCTGTAGCTGGTAGTGGGAAGTACTCCACCTCCCCCACAGCTTCATTATCTGGGGAGAGTGCAGGTAAAGATGAGGGAGGTAAGCCTCAGATTGGGGGTGTTGAAAGAACTAGAAAACCTAAAGTTTGGGAAGATCGATTCGTCAGTCAAGTGGCATTTCACAAGTTTAGGGAGTGGTGGCCGGTGAGGAAGTTGATACTAAAGAGAAGTTTTATTGACACTGACCTTTTACCCCACAACCCTAATGTGCAGAGGGAGTTCCGAACTAGACAAGGATGGGAATTTTTCAAGGAAAGGTGCATCGATGCTAATGAGCACATGGTTAGAGAATTCTACTGTAATGTGGCTCACATTGTCAAGAATACGAAGGTGACCAAAGTGAGAGACAAAAAGGTGGTGTTTGATGGGAAATCCTTAAATGACTACTTGGGGTTCAAGGATGAGGATGAGTCGCTTTATCTGGCTAATTTAGCGATAGGTGAGGAAGTTCGACCTTGGTTGTCCCAGTTCTTGGCAATCCCAGGTACTGTCCTAACATGGTTGCAAGCAGGGAAGAAAATATATTGGAACACCTTCAACTTTGAGGCTCGAGGGTGGTTGATATTTGTATGCAGTCGCCTTGATCCTTCTATACATGATCATACTATTCCACTTACCCAGACCGTTCTTGTTGCATCTATTATGGCCAGGTACCCTATCAATGTGGGTAATGTGATGTCTAGGGTGATTTCTGTTGTGGGACAGGAGAGGGACCGGAACTACCCTTTTCCCAACACCCTTTCTATGTATTTTAGGGATTTGGAGGTCGAGAAGAAAAGATATAAGGTCAAGACCAAGCCTGTGGCTCCTTACTCTTGGTACAACATGCAGGGCCCGGACAAGCCAAAGTCAAAGAAATACCAACCACCTAACTCTGCCCCAACTGGCCAGTCTGAGGAGCCAGTTGCGGTAGAGCCTTCCACCGAGCCTTCCCCCATACCTGCTACCACTACCATTGAGACCTTGCCCCCAGGTCCTTCTTCTGCTGGGCTCAGTACTTCAGCTGGTCTAGGAGTACCTTCTTCCCGGGCACACCCTTTCACGGCCCATCAGTTGAGCCAGTCTATTGCCAGTTTGAACAACTGGATGTCAGCTACGACATCCAAGTTGTCGACTTTATCTACATCAGTTGAGGCCCAGTCAGCACCTCCGCACATCCACAGCAGGAGCAGGCACCCAGGCTCCCGAGAAAGAAGAGAAAGCTCCCCAGCACAGTTGATGCGGTGATTGAGCTAGCAGAGATTCAGGAGTGTCCCTCCAGTGTTGCACCAGTCATTTAGCCGGTCCATGATCAGGCCCTAGTCCTAGCAGCTGAGCAGCAGGAGGCCGGGAACCAGTCTGAGGTTCCCGCCCATACAGAGGACCAGGGGACCACTGAGGATCCCATACAGATGGACCAGGCCTATGGAGCTCTTCTATATCCTTTCATTGACTTTTTATGCTTATTTGTGTAGTTGGCATTGGGG
This sequence comes from Nicotiana glauca, assembly GCA_026770625.1. Taxonomy (NCBI): domain Eukaryota; kingdom Viridiplantae; phylum Streptophyta; class Magnoliopsida; order Solanales; family Solanaceae; genus Nicotiana; species Nicotiana glauca. The sequence goes on from MU708340.1 coordinate 177,474, forward strand.
ACAATTCCAGCTCTTATTCCTGGGGGTGCGCCCTACTTTTTGATTATCTGGATGACTGTACATATTAGATTCTCATTTTATGTTCTGTTGATTTGATTTTCTAGTTGGTCTGTATATAACTTTACATTTTAGCTACTTTTCTCATATTTTTTATTCTCTTTTGGTCTGTATATAAAGTTACATTCGGTATATATTCATCTCTCATTATATATTATACTCCCCTATTGTACATATTCATTCTGTTTTTCTATTTTCGCAAATTTTTTCATTTTTAGCTTCGTAGATAGGCTCGTAGCCTTTTGTTTTGTTTTTGGCATTTTCAATAAGCCCTTGGTTTTCTTAATGCCACGGTTCTTTCCAAGGGTAGAGTATAAAGCAAACCGAGTGGCTCTTCCCAATGATAGATGGCGTGACAACCTTCTTAAGGGTTTGAGTCCGTTTTTTATTTTTCTTTTGCTTTTGATATTTTGTAGTTAAGGGTACCTCAGGCAAAGCTTCACTTGGGCCTAAATCATTTGCCTTTGATCCCGTGATCAAAGACATAATGTTGTGTTTAGGATGGTGAAAGTCGTGGCCTTGAGACTCTTGTGTTGACCAAACAATCATCATGTGGTCTTTTTGGACCATTGTGCACTTGAATCGTAACTAAGGTCGGTGTGGGCCCTCGACTAAATGTCTTTAGCAATCCCTTAGCATGTGCGGTGAGGAATCGAATTGTGAGTCCAAGTCCTGAGCCAATGGTCTAGAACTTAGCCTGAATGTTTGTTGAGGCAAAATCCTAGGTAAAATTTGACTTGAGAAGTGATTATAGGCTCTCCTTGATCCAAATGTTAAGTTGAATAATTCCATGGCCTACCAATGAAATGATCCCTAGTTAACCCTTTTGAGCCTTGAACCTTTTTCTTTCAAGAACCAATGCTACAAGC
>MU708340.1:178783-198736 GCA_026770625.1 Nicotiana glauca
AAAAGAAAAAGACAAAAAGAAAGACCAATGTGAACAAGAATAAAAAGGGGATTCAAGGAAAACAAAAGTGAAAAAGGTGTGGAAGAAGTAGAAAAAGGAGAAATGTTTTGAATGGCATAAGAAAGAGTGACAATGTGTCCCTCTAACCCCTTGAAAAGAAGTGAAATACTCAAATGAGTCAAGAATGTGTGCCAAAATGAATCAAAGGAAGTGCTTAAGGGAAGATTGAACCCATTTGAACAAAAATATGTCCTACCCTTACCCAAAAGCTTTCACAATGACTCCACAAAAGCCCTATATGATCTTGAGTTGAAGGAAGCCTACATTAGTGGATACTTACATAAGGCGCAAGCATATTGTACCTAGAGCCAAACTTGTGACCTTCATCTTGAGAGAGAGATGAGTGAAAGTCCATCAACCTCGATTTGTGTGTCAATACTCTAAAAGGTGAGATTCGCTTAGGGAGAGTTGAGGATGTGTGAGTTTGTATTCCACAATGACCAAAGTAATTGAGAAAAGTTCTTTGATGAAATGTGTCAACTCTTGATGCTCTTGTGTCACACTTGATCCATAGTTTTCAAAGTTTAAATATGTTAATGATGCATTTGTATTGAGGGCAATTGTTAGTCCCAATTGATGCTTGTTGAGGTTACTCTAGGATAGCTAGAATTACTTGGATATTCCTTTAAGGGGTGAGTCTTATTTTGTTTGCTTGAGGACAAGCAAAGGTTTAAGTTTGGGGGAGTTGATAAGTAGGATTTTAACGTGTTTTATGCCCCTACTTGCCTATGTTTTGAGCACATAATGCTGCAAAATAGTCCAAAAATGCTCACAGGTTGTGCTTGATTGCAGGTTTGAGCGACAAAGTGATGAAATGTCAAATATCGGCTCAAAACGGAATGAAACCTGCTCAAGTATCAAAGTCCAAGTGAAGTGATGGAAAACAGAGCCTAGTGCGGATAGCACAAAAGTGCACGCAGCCGCACTAGGAGATTTAAAGATGGTGCATATTCAGAGCGGCTCGCGTTCAGCTTACATGGCTGCGGTACTTGTTCATGCGGCCCGCGTCAGGAGATTTAGAGAGTTGGTGAATTGGTCAAGATGCAGGCAATGCAGCCACAGTCATAATCATGCGGTCCGCGCTACCCTTCTATGCGGTTCGTGCCAGTCAGTTAAGAGGGATAGAAACTTGAAGTCAAAGAGCCAGTGTGGCCGCGGTCGTGTTTGCGCGGTCCGTGCTGACCCCGCAGGGGTATTTTTGTCCAGTTTTTCCAGCCCAGTATAAATAGAACATTTTACCATTTTTAGGTTAAGTTTTGTTTTTCGGAAGCTGCTGAGCTCGTGAGAACGCCTAGTTTAGCCATTGTTGGCACTTTTGCTCTTTATTATTGTAGATTCTACTTAGTAATTAATTAATATGTTTAGTTCCTCATCTATTTCTTCTGTTTCTTCTTTAATTATGTCTAGCAAAACCCATTAGCTAGGGTTGTGGCTCAACTCTAGTGTGGGTAGTTGAAGGGTGTTTCCATCTAGGATGACATTGAGATTTGGTGTTTGTTAATTGGGTTAATTTTGTGTTTTAATTTTGAATTTGTGGTTGCAAACACCGATTCAAGTTAGTGGGTCTAACTCTTCTTGAGAAAGAGTGTCCATGAACCTAAAATTGACCCAACAAGGAATTGGGATGGACCCGTGAAAAATGGTAGTCCCAATTAACGGGTTAAACCTCGAGAGAGTAATTACCCTACTTGAACCCTAGTTGCTTGGACTAATTGGCCTACCCAATTGGTCTCGAGAGAGCCAATTGGGCAAAAGCATTCTCTCTACCGAGAGGTGTGAGAATGGGTACAAATGTACAACGGTTATAGCATAAGCCCCAAATATATCAATCTCCCCTTAGTAACTTCTACCTGTTCACTAGCCACCTAGGTAGTGTCGCGACCCTAGTACCTTTCTCTATATTAAATACAACTTAGCAGTATTATTGTAGCTTAATTTAGCCTTAATCATTAGTTTATAATAGTAATGATAAATACAAAACCCCCAAAAATGTTAGAAGTACAATTAGAAGCATATACGCAACTCTAGGCTAGACAGACAATACAATTCCACTCCAAGCTCCCTGTGGAAAGTCGATCACGAACCACTATTTGGGTAAAAGCTGTTGCGACCCGCTCTTCCTACCATTGCGTAGTGTCGAGTTGGCAGTGATTATACTACAGGGAAGGGTACCTAGTCCCTGCCATCTTTGGTTGGCGAGCATCGAACAATAACTATACATTTCATGCGGCTGCTTCTTATTCTTCAACTCCACCAGCTTCATTTCTATCTTCACCAACACTAGCAATTGCTACATCAGTTCCATCTTCATTCACTCTTCCTATAGAAACTACTACATCATCTCCATCGGCCGCATCCGACCATGAAGAAGATATTCCTCTTCCCCAGTTCCAGTTCATAGGATCTTGGGGCAAATTATGCTGTCCCTTCTGAAGATCCATAAGGGATGAGGAATGTTACTCTTTCAGTCTCTACTAGATGCATATTTCTATCCCGTCCGGTGGAGCTTGATAATTATCTGAATCCTTTGACTTCACGAAAGATTAAAAAAATTAAGGCACTCTCAGGAGAGTGTTTGTCGAACAATGCCATGAAAAATGCCGCAACGGTACGCTCATTTCTTCTTTTTGTTATTTCTTCTATTTTTGTATGAACTTATTCTGAGTTTCACCTTCCTTGCTTTGCAGGACAACTTTCTTACTTTGGATGGCCTTCAGAGACTAATTCGCGAGAAGGAAGAAATTACTTCTACACGGGATCAACTTTTCGCAGAGCGGAAGCAAAGTGTCGTTCGCCTCTCGAAATTGGAAGCCAAGGCCACTGAGGCTATTATATTGGAAGCTCGTTTACAGCAAAGTGAGAAAGAAGTGGAAACCCTTAGCAAAGAGATTTCCTAGTTGAGGGATCAATAAATGGTTAAAGTCCATAAGGTCGTTCTTGCTGCATCCGATCGTGAGGCTACCTCCGCTGGAAGATTGAATAATTTAGAGGCAGCGTTAAATTCCAAAACTGAAGAGTTTGCTGCTGCAGGGGTGAAACAAGCCCAGTTAGGGGAGAATTACAGGAAAAATATCGAGCATAATAGGCTCTTTAGTTAATTTTCCTGTGATCTTGATGTTAGCCTCAAATCTATTAGATCTGTATGGGAAAGCCTTTCGATCGAGGTAGATCAACTCAAAGAAAAACTTAAGCGGCAAGAGGCTTCCCTCATTATTGAGAAAACTTACGCAATGTACAACATGGGGAGTAAAACCTTGAAAGATGGCAAAGCGGGTATCATTGATTTTGATGCCGAAATTGCTAAGGCGTGTGAGCTTCAGTTAGCTGCTGAAAATGGACTCCGAGTGAAGCCTGGCGCTCCTGATCATTCTGGTTCCAGTTTTGAGTTCTCGGGAAGAAGAGTCGGAGGACGATGACGCTGAAGGTCAAATTGGTAAAATTGTCGAGCGATCGGTGGATCCATCTACTTCTTCCGGGGGCGTGTACACTTCTCTTGATCCTAGTTCCGAAGGTCATGTAGTTTAGCTTTTCTTTTCATTTTCCAATTCTTGTACCTATGCTGTTTTGGCATATTTTTGTAAATAAAGACATCTTTCTGCTAAAGTATTGTTTGAGTCTTACTTCCATTTGAATAACCATGCAAATCTTTATCCTTTGCATTTTCTTAAGGATTCTACGTGCGTTTTTCTGTTCGCGTTTTATTATGTGTAGCCTCGGATGCATTTTTCCCCAAAGGTATTTTGACTCCAGGCATAAATTTTTCTGAAACCAACCCTTTAACGCGATGGTTTTCATAAGAGAGGTCCCTCTTATGTTTACGTTGCTCTTGAAGAGGACATCTCTTCTTCATTAAGCACTAGTATTTGAAGTACTTGTTTAACTTTCAAATGACAAAGTTAGTTTATCGTTCAGAAAAGAATCAAGATAAAAACAAAAGGATTTCATTTTATTCAGTTCCTTCCATTTTCAAAAGTACACTAGCATTTCTATGCTAAAAATAATTGTCATTACTTGTGGCTATCTTGTACAACTTGTTTCTATGGGGTTGGTTGCATAGTCCCTTGTCCCGATGACACATATATGTTTGGATTTTTGTTTTCCGATCGACGTGGCAGTCATTGTGCCGTATCCTCATGTCATCCCCCCGGTGTTCGAATGCGAATAGGAACACTGGAAGTCTTGTACCTTCAACGATTCTACCAATGAATTGCTAGATAATCCTTAACTTGATAACATATCTTACTTCCCCAGAAATCTATGCTATCGAGCAAAAGACTATCTAACAACCCTCTAGTGGTTTGTGCTTGTGAATTGTCGGGTAACCTTTGCTTAATAGCAAACTTAACTTCCTCGTGGGAATTTTCTACAGCCCCAAAGATTATCAAACTATCCCCGAGTGGACACTTGCTTGTTTGTTTTGCTATTAAAGGTTTTATTGTTGCTATCTTCGTATTATGCCTTCTGTCTCTACCTCGTTAAAATTTTTTCCAGAAAAACCTAATTGGGACAAAAACTGAACAAAGGAAAAAATAATGCAGCATTTACTTTCAGATTGGATAATGTTCATTAGCAATATTTTGAGGTGCGCCATGTTCCAATTGCAGGGCAATTTATCTCCATTATGGTTTACTAATTCATGTGAACCATTCCCAATGATAGCTGAAATCCGTTGGGAACCTACCCACGTTAGACCCAGCTTCCCCGTGTTAAGATCCTGGGTATTTTGAGTTACTTTCCTTAGAACCAAATGTCCTACTTTGAAATAATGGAGGTTAGATCTTCGATTATAATACTGCGTCATTCTCTATATTTGCTCTACCATTCTTACATATGCCAAGTCCCTACATTCCTCAAGTAGCTCCAAGTTGATTAACATTGCGTCGTTGTTCAATTATTCATCTACCTGGAAATATCTCAAGGTGGGTTTACCTACTTCCACCGGGATTAGAGATTCTACACCGTACACAAGGGAAAAGAAGATTTTTTCCTATGCTCGACTTGGCCTTTATTCGGTGAGCCCATAGAACTCCAGATAATTCTTCGGGCCAATTTCCTTTTGCCGATTCCAAACTTTTCTTGAGGTTTTGAATAATCACTTTGTTCGTCGACTCCGCTTGACCGTTTGCGCTAGGATGATAGGGTGAATATGTGATCCTCTTTATTTTCAAATCTTCGAGATATTTTGTAACTTTTGCACCAATAAACTTTGGCCCATTGTCGCATGAAATATCTTTCGGTATTTTGAACCTGCATATTATATTTTCCAATAATAAAAAGACCACTTCACGTTCCCCGATCTTCTAATAAGGACCTTTTTCCACCTACTTAGAAGACCTGCTTCCACCCACTTAGAAAAATAGTCAGTCAAAATTAAAAGAAATCTTAACCTTTTGGGAGCAGGTGGCAGCGGTCCGATGATGTCTTTCCCCATTTTATGAATAGCCATGGATAAAAAACTGAATGTAAAGGTTCTGCCGGTTGATGCATTAGTGGTGCGTAGTATTGCCACTTATCACATTTTTGTACGAACTCTTTGGCGTCCTGTTCCATATGAGGCCAGTAATATCCTGCCGTCACCAACATCAGCACCAAGGAATCTGCACCTGAGTAGTTGCCGCATATTCCTTCATGGACCTCTCTCATGACATAATTAGCTTCGGATGCCCCCTAAGCACCGAACTAATGGGCCTTGGAAAGATATTTTGTGTAATTTCCCTCTTTTGAAGCTATATCGTGCTACTTTGGTGCGTAATGCCCTAGATGCTTTGGGATCTTAAGGAAGATTCCCATGTTCGAGATAGTCACTGATTTCATTTCTTCAGTCCTAGGGCAAATTAGCAAAATTTACCTCATAATAACAATCCGCATCCAGGCCTGAGTTCATTAATTATACTATCATCCCGGATTCCATCCCTTCATTTCCGCCGATGATCCTAAGTTCGCCAATGCATCTGCTTATGTGTTACGCTCATTTGGAATATGAGTAATTGACCACTCCCAGAATCGTGTCAACATAGCCTGAACTTTTATCACATGAGTTCTTCTTTGGTGTCAAAGATCTTTTTGGACTTGATTTACCACCGCTTCGAGTCACATTTAATTTTGATGACCCCGGAGTCAAGTCCCCGGGCCAATTCGAGCTCTGCAATCAAAGCTTTATATTCTACTTCATTGTTAGTTAAAGGGACCGTTCAGATAGCTTGCCTTAGGGTTTCCCCCGAAGGCGTGATTAAGACTATTCCGAGATCAGACCCTTTCATGCTAGAAGCTCCGTCTGTGTATAAGGTCCAAACGCTTGATGGTGATTTCCACACCATTACTGCCTCTTTGGTTGCTAGAGGCAATAATCTTGGATTGAAATACCACAAAGTCAGCCAAGACATATGACTTAATTGCAGTCCTTGGTTTTATTCTATGTTTAATTCGCTCATTTCGAAGGCCCATTTGGCCAACCTTCCCTAGAGCTCGATTTTATGGAGAATGTTCTGTATAGGAAAAGTAGTCACCACGACTATCGGGTGGCATTGGAAGTAGAGCCTCATCTTTCGAGCAGCAAATACGAGAGCTAAGGCCAATTTCTCCAAATGTAGGTAGCGACTTTCTGCTCCCGTTAAAATTTTTCTAACATAATAAATAGGAGATTACGTACCTTCGTCCTCTCGGATCAAAACCACACTTACTGCAACTTCCGAGACTGCGAGTAAACTTGCAACATTTCACCTTCTTTTGGTTTTGAAAGAAACAGAGGGCTTGATAAGTACTTCTTCAAATCCCTCAAAGTCTGCAGGCACTCTAGTGTCCATTCAAAATTATTTTTCTTTTTTATCAATGCGAAGAAGCGATGACATTAGACTGACGACCGGGAAATGAACCTGCTCAAAGCTGCCAATCTTCCCGTGAACATTTAGACTTCCTTTACGTTTGACATTTGATCCGGGATGTCTTTTATGGCCTTGATTTATCGAGGTTTACCTCAATTCCCCTTTGTGAGACTAGAAATCCTAGAAACGTAACAGAATTAACCCCCAACATGCACTTCTCGAGATTAAGTTTCATATTATGCTTCCTTAGGATGTCAAAAGTTTCTTGCAGATGTTTAAGGTGGTCACCTGCATTCAAAGACTTAACAAGCATATCGTCTATATAAACTTTCATAGTTTTTCCTATTTGCTTTCGGAATTCCATTCTGACCCTCTTTCCGACTTTCAGAATTCCATTCTGATCCTCGTTCTAGAATCTCACTATCGAACCGGAAACTTCAAATTTCGACCTTTCGGCATTTCAAGCCTAAATTAGCTACGGACCTCCAAAACACAATTCGAATACGTCCTTAAGCCTTAAATCACCCAATGGAGCTAACGGAACCATCGGAATTCCATTATGAGGCCGTCTTCACACTGTTATAACTACGGTCAACTTTCTAACACTCAAGCTCTTATTTAGGGACTAAGTGTCCCAAAACTCTCCGAAACTCAAAACCAATCATTTCGGAAAATTATAATAGTAGAAATAAACATAGGGAAGGCAGTTAACAGGGGATCGAGGCAAAATTTTTAAGACGACTGGCTGGTCATAACGGAATTCCAACAGAAAAACTACATAAATAGGCCAAAAATTTGAAATCGGCCAAAACTTGACCCCCGGGCCCACATCTTGAAGCAAATAAAAAATGATAGAATTAGAAACTTCATTCTCTCCGTAGTCTAACCACATAAAATTTATCAAAATCGGACTCCGTTTGGTCCCTCAAATCCCTACCTAAAACTCTCCAAAACTCAAGCCCTAACTCCTTCAATTTAACTTTGAAATCATCAATCAAATCCTAGAAATGAAGATGGATTCATGAAATATAACAAAAATAGATTAAATAGAACTTACCCCAATCCCTATGGTAAAAATCGCCTCCAAAGTAGCCCAAATCCGAGCTCCACAACTCAAAATATGGCCGAATGAACAAACCCTAATTTTATATATTTTCTACAAACTATTCTGCTTCGTTTCTCATTCCAAACGATCTCTAAACTAATATTTTATAGCTCCAATGGATTCCTTGTAAAATTCTAGTCAAGTTAGGTTTTTGAATCACTCAATTTGACCTTATAATGAATGAGATATGTTGGTTTCAATATTTGCAAATAGTGCAGATTTTTAAATACGCCGTCAGTGGCAATTCATAGTTAATCTGAACAATCTAGCAACCTAATTCTTAGTATAATGACCATAAAATCTTCATACGATATCCAAATTCGACGATTCGTTTTTGCTATGGGTCCGTAATTACGATACAGATCTAATACTACAATCAAAAAAGTAATCGGGGCTTATTTATTCAATTGATATCATTTGTGCTTGAAGAAACGACGTCGAAATATAAGAAAAACGAGCGCAACACAACCCAAACCTATCCAAAACTCACCCGATGCCCTCAGAATCTCAACCAATAATTCCAACAAGTCATATATCACTACCCGAACTTAGTCGGACCTCCGGAACACCCAAAATAACACCAGAACACCAAATCAACCTCGAATTAAAGACTAAGAACTTCTAAGCTTCCAACTTTCGCCAATTCAAACCTAATTTACCATGGACCCCAAATTATATTTTGCACACACTCCTAAGACTAAAATTACCCAACAAAGCTAAACGAATCATAAAAATCCAAATCCGAATTCGTTTACTCATAAGTCAACTTTTGGTTGACTTTTCTAACTTAGTTTTCTAAGTAAGAGACTAAGTGATCATTTCACTCCAAAACTACTCCGAGCCCAAACCTACCAACTCAATACAACTCAAAATAGTTGAACAACAAATAAAGAAACAGAACTGAGGGAAACATGACTATAGCTCTCAGAACGAACGAACGGGTCGTTACATCCTCCGCCTCTTAAACAAATGTTCGTCCTCGAATGAGTCTAAAAACATACCTGGAATCACATGATATACCACATAATTCAAACTCTCACAACTATGATTTCTAATCATCGCAACTGCCCAAAACAACCAAACGATGATAATAAACCTCTTATTAGACAGAGCCTGAACAAGCTATATCAAGTCACAAATCAAATTAATAATCCGAACACAATCTTGCAGTCATATCATACTCTCCACATAGCCATCAAATTAATAATACCACTAATAGGGACACCAACGGACATATAAGCACGTGCTCACACAATCAACACCTGAGTGCTCAATCTACAGTCAAAATCTAGCCTCAAGTCCTCCAGACTGGCCCAATATCAATACACAGAAATCACATCTCGTACTTCATCCAGGGAATTGCAATCCGTCGATGTACAAGTAATACTGAGCGCTCATATGTGCATATGAATGTGTGGAAGTAATTCAAAGAGTTACACTTTAAGCTGAATCAATATCGCACGATAAGAATTCAAGAAGGTGAAGTTTTCCTAAAGGTTCTGCAGCCTCTCGAAGATAAGTACAGACGTCTCCGTACCGATCCGTAAGACTCTACTAAACCCGCTCATGATTCATGGGACCTATGTAATATAGGCTCTGATACCAACTTGTCACGATCCAAAATCTAACCATGGTCGTGAAAGCGCCTGTTGTTTTACAAGGCAAGCTTATTCCCAAAATAAAACTACTAATTGATTGAAAGAATTTAATAAAACATTTCTAATAATTTAATTCCTGATAAACTAAACCAACTATATATAGAAATAACATAAAAAATACGGAAACGAGTCCCAAATATCGGGGTGTCATTAAGTCATGAGTGTCTAAAACTATAAACTGTCCAACTGCCCAAAACAAGAAATGACAAGAGGAGTAACAAGGTCCTACGGAATTAGTAGCTACCTTGCAATCTCCACAGATAGCTGGCTTGAACTCAACGATCGCCGCCCTCTAACTCATCTGGATCTGCACATAAAGTGCAGGGTGTAGTATGAGTACAACCAACTTTGTAGTAACAGAAATAAATAAGGAACTGAGCATTAGTGACGAGCTAAGAAAAACATTCCAATTATTTATTTTTCACAATTCAAAAATAACATTAATAAACAGGTAAATTACATAACTCAGTAAATGTCACAAAGAAATTAACAAGTAAAATCCAGCAACAACAAAAGTAAATACAATCTCATAACAGTGTCACTCCATCACTCATCATTGGCACTCAGCACTCAGCTCTCAACACTCAATACACTCAACACTCTACGCTCACTGGAGGTGTGTACAGACTCCGGAGGGCTCCCAAAGTCCTCACAATCAGGCCGTCGGCCTCACTCAATCATGTACCGCACTAGCCTCACCATCATCAACAAATAAGGGAACACAACTCACATCAAGTATCACAATATATTAGCAAATAATAGAGACTGAGGTAAACATGTACAATAATTTCTACGACTGAGTACAAATAATGTGAGCATGAATAAAGCCTAAACATGATCTCTAACATGAAGGCAAATAAGTTCAACAACAAGTAAACATATAACCACAGATATTAGCCATTAGGCCTTACGGGACAAACCAAGTCTCAATCTCTTGTGGTGCACACCCACACATCCGTCACCTATCATGGGTATCACCACCAAACAATCACATGATATCAATTTCTTTGGGATTATACCCTTAAAGCCAGAGTTAAAACTGTTACTAACCTCAACCACATAATAATCCTACTCTGGGATGCCCTCGTCTCTGGACTCGGTCTCCAAAATTGTCAAGTCTAACAAAAATCAGAATAATACTATGAACACAGTCTAAAGAATCGAATTCCAATAGAAAACCTACATAAATAGGCCAAACATCCGAAATCGGCCAAAACTCGGCCCCCAAGCCCACGTCTCAAAGCCAGTCAAACGGCAGAATTAGAAACCTCATTCTTTCCCGAGTCTAACCATATAAAATTTATCAAAATCCGAATCCTTTTGGTCCCATAACTCCTTACCTAAAACTTTCCAAAACTCAAGCCCTAACTCCCTCAATTTTACTTTGAAATCATCAATCAAATCCCAAAAACAAAGATGGATTCATAAAATATAACCAAAACCAATTAAAGAGAACTTACCCCAATCCCTATGGTCAAAATCGCCTCCAAATTTTCCCAAATTCGAGCTCTCCAACTCAAAATATGACCGAATGAACAAACTCTAGTTTTATATATTTCTCTGCCAACTATTCTGCCTCGTTTCCATGTCAAATGATCACGAAACTTGTATTTTATTCCTTCAATGGATTCCGTTTAAAATTCTAGTCAAGCTAGGCTTTGAATCACTCGATTTGACCTTATAATGAATAAGATATGTTGGTTTCAATATTAGCAAATAGTGCGAATTTTTAAATACGTTGTCAGAGGCAATTTCATAATTAATCTGAAAAATCTGGCAACCTAATTCTTAGCATAATGACCATAAAATTCTCATACGATGTCCAAATTCGACGATTTCTTTTTTTTTCTATGGGCCCGTAATTACGATACTTATCTAATGCTTCAATAAAAAAAAGTAATCGGAGCTCATTTGTTCAATATGATATCATTTATGCTTGAAGAAATGACGTCGAAATATAAGAAAATGAGCACAACATAACCCAAACCTATCTGAAACTCACCCGAGGCTCTCGGGACCTCAATCAATAATTCCAACAAGTCATATATCACTACTTGAACTTAGTCGAACCTCCGGAACACCCAAAATAACACCAAATCAACCTTGAATTCAAGCCTAAGAACTTTTAAGCTTCCAACTTTCGTCAGTTCAAGTCTAATTTTACCACGGACCTCCAAATTATATTTTGGACACACTCCTAAGTCTAAAATTCCCAACGAAGCTAATTAAATCACAAAAATCCAAATCTGAATTCGTTTACTCATAAGTCAACTTCCGATTGGCTTTTCTAACTTAGTTTTTTTAACTAAGAGACTAAGTGATCATTTCACTCCAAAACTACTCCGAACCCGAACCTACCAATTCGATACAACTCAAAATAGGTCAACAACACATAAAGAAATAGAAATGGGGGAAACATGACTATAACTCTCAGAACGAACAACCAGATCGTTACATAATTTGATCCTGAAAATAATAAAGTAAGTCTAGAACTATGCAATACTTAGACTTAATATGTAAATGAAACAACAGATGATAGTTCCTGGAACAAGGTTTTCGGTCACAGCAACAATGAAATCAAAGAGCAAAAAAGTAAAATTGTATTAAGCTTTGTATAGAATGTAGTGTAAGTTTTTTAGAAACTTCGTGTGTCCTTTACAACGATAACTGAGCTCACTATTTATAGCTATGTCTAGGGAAGGAGGTCCTAAGACCGTGCCCTCCTTTAATGTAAATTATGAGGGTCATTGATAAATATATAACGGTGGACATAAATGCCAAATTCCCTATAACGAGCCATTGCTCTTAATGACGCAGAATATTTTTTATTAAATGCCACTAGACGAAGAGCATTTAACATGCCTCTATGGACGTTATCCTTACCTGTGACAAGCGAAATACTGCGTTCGGTCTTTGGCTATTCCCATCTTGGTTTCCACGTGTCCTTCCTTTGAATGACCACGTGTCATATTGTATTGTACCATATACAAATCTAAGGGCTTAACATTTAAATTTTCTATCTAAATATTTTTTTAGAATTTTTCCAATGGAAAGATATCAAGTGCAAATCTTCAAATATTATATCTTATTCAAGATAGAAACTTTATTTAAAACTATTATTAGTAATCTTAATAATTCTATATGGCTGTTATAGAGGGGTACTTTTACAAAGAGCATTCTGATATAAATATTATCGTTGCTGTTATAGGTAAAAAGATGTTATAGAGACGTAAAATGTAACTTAAAAAATTAATTCTAAGAAAAAACTGACTTTTATAGTGAATGACTATTATATAGAAATATTGTTATAGAGAGGTTTGGCTGTATTTGAGTAAAACTTATTGGATTTGGCCAAACCCATATTCGGGCTTCTCGCTTCGCCACCAATGTAATTCAACCCTTCCTCAGATTTTGTGCATAGCAGGAGCCTAGAGCTCTATAACTAGTGTTTGATGCCCATATCAAATCTTTGACAGTCCTTTGGCTCAATGTTTATCATATAATTTTTTAGGGAAAAACTATGAAGGCGAAAAACAAAACAAACAAAATAATGAAGAATGAGAATAATGACTTCAAATAACCACAAGCGGATTCAATAGAGAATGGATCTTTGTTTCCGTTGAGTCCCAGGCTCATCGCCCAAAGCCGATCATATAAAAAAATTTGATCGTCAACACCAACAAATATTACTTGGATAGAGTGTTTTTTCTTTTACATTTATCTTGTATAATATTGATCGGACATAGTGTTTTTTTGATTGATCTTGTACACTTCTATGGAGCACATTAAATCCACTTCTAATTTGACGTTGGTGGTTATGATTACATATTATCAACACTGTCGCACCTCTTTTTTACCACTTGAGGGGATATAAGGGAGTTTTCCAATTAAAGTGACATTATTTGAAATGGTGTCCCAAGCCACCAGTTTATTTTAAATCCTAAGTTGAGGAAATTTCTACTTTATTTAAAAGTCAGCGAAACAAGAAATTTTAGATAAGGGATTCTATTAATCCAGGAGAAGGTATTAGACATTCCCGGATTCCGTGGTTCGAGCACGGTCACTTAAACTGTTAAAATTGGCATATTATCTAATTTACTACATGTTTTAAACTATTGTGTATTTTTAGTTTTATAACCGCTTTTAATTATTTTAAACTGCTTTTAGGAAGATTCAATGTTATTTAAAACACATCTTAAACCACGCTACATGAAAATGCACCCGCGGTTCGCGACACGTTCTATTTAACATTGTTGAGAAATTGAAATTGGGTCACATGAAATGTACACCCAGATTTAGTAATTAAAAATCACAACTACATTACGGGAATCGTACCCGTAGCTATAATTAAATTATTTAAAGAACGCGCCTAAATCAACTATGAAGGTTCAAATTAACAACAACATTTATGAGGGCCATGGAGAGTTTAATTAATGGCATGCCTCAATTTCTACAAGGATTAACTCTTGAATTAATTTCATGAATGCCATGGGTTATAAGTTGGTTTGGCATGGCACGCCCCAATTTATTTTAACTAAGGGAGTTTATTAAATAAGGCTAAGGATCTTAATCGAATTTCAAACAAGAAATTTTCTTAACTTAAGGCTAAGCTTTTGAATTTTTCAGTTGAAGACTGCTTTGAGCCAAGACGTCCAGCATTGGACTAAGCCCAGAAATATACTAGTTTTGAAAAGTTGGTTTTAGGCTCTAAAATTGGGCCCAGCAAAAGGAGAGTTCCAGGGGTATTGCCTTTGTTGGATCTTAATTAAGGGTTTCCCACATTGGACTTCAAGCGGGCCCAATTGCTATACGTTTTCTAGTTAGGCCTATCCACCTTTGGATTTTCAGTCGACCTTATGCAGAACATGTTTTGCCCTTAAACCATAATTCGCTTCTAAAAATTACCAAAATTGAAACAATACTATTTCAAGTCTGAATTAAATATACTAATACAACTTGTAAGACATGCAATTATTCTGAATTTGCAAATGGAAGAATTTTTAAACTGAAATCGGATTTACAGGGTCTAATGCCTAGGCCAACTCGCCTGGGCCCAGACTTGCTCGAATGAATCCCAAACTTGGGCCTGGTTGCAAGTCTAGCCCAATTTATATTTACATGCAACCACAAAACATTTTTATTACAAAGGAAAATCTACTATTGAAATTCTACTGATATTCAAGCTTAATTTGAAACTTAACAGTCCACTTATAATATTGACAGTCCAAGACTATATACAAAAAATTTAACCTAATGAATCATTATTCTAACATTCCCTCACAGTAATGCAAGAGATCAGCTACAGAATTGCTTCACAAGCTGATTGTTTAAGCTTCAACCCTAAAGTTTCTTATTGTCAAACTAGCTCATGTTTCTATCAAGAATCTCATGGATCTAACCATGAAAGGGTCAGATTCCCAAAATACCTTTAGTTATACTAATCTATTACATTATTAGACCAAGACTCAAATAAATAATGCAGAAAACAGTTTTGATTCATGGGTTTAGCCCTGTCAAGGGTCAAACTCATGAACCAACAAAGGTTTTAAACCCAAAGTTATGGCATGCTACCTTAGGGCAATACCAGAATGGACCAAAGGGAAGGGAAGGAGTGGCTTAATCCATGAATTTCACCGAGTAAGGGTCAGACTCAATGAACCAAACAAGTTTCAAACATGGGGATTTGTTTCCTAACTAATGTAAAGAAAAGCAGTATATACATACTAGCTGAAACAAATGAATGGTCAATGTTAAAGTCAGATAAAGAAGCGGAATTTTATGACCTAGAGCGAAAAGCATCAGAAACTCACACATTTTAAGGGAGGAAGAAAAGGCTTCAATACTATAGTGATTTCAGCATATAAACCAGAGAAAGAATATACAGACAATGGCAAAAAAAAGACAGCTCCTATTCATCTTGAATTTCGTTTACATGTAGCCAAACATGGAAAGGATCATGTGTACCTTGAAACAGCAAATGAAAACAACAGCTAAACGAAGGACAACTGCTGGAATCATTTCAGAAGTAGAAACAGCAACAGTAATCAACACAGCTTCAACAAACCAGTGAATGCCAGAGTTTCAGAAAGACCAAAAAAACTAACCACTGAAAACCAGAAAACCCAACCAAATAATCCTAGGAAAATTCTCACTTCAACTCATTTCTAGCTTGTTAACAAAAAGAGAGATTTTTTTTTTTCGAATTTCTTTCAGTTCTGAAATTTAGAGAAAAGAGGAATGCAGAGAATGATACTACAGATTGCTAATGATTGTCTGTAATGAGTGAAGGAAAGGTACTATATTTAGGCATATAAAATGCCATGTGTAGAAGGAATAAAAGAATAATTCCCTCAGCCACAAAAGGAAGATTTTTAACACATTTGGACAACTAGCTGTCCCTCATTGGTTTCAATACTTTTTACTAACCAAATGAGGCCAGCTGTCTCCCCCCCCCCCCCCCAATTATAGAACATTTTCAGCATAGATCTTATCCTATTTCAGAATTATCCATCCCCTGTTATGACCCCTTAAGTTTCGTTTTGTTCATTTGACCCCTCTAAGTATCTATTGATTTGCAAACTAGGGGAAACACAAACAAACATGCCAATATCTATGGACAAACCAAACAAGCAAAATTAGGAAGTTGGATGAATTTGGATACTAAGGAAAACCTAAAATCAACTAATTTCGTGATGAATCTATGATTTAAACAAATAGAACCCTAATTAAACTAAAATCATGCAATTGAGTACTGAAATGCAAGCATGCTTCAATTAACCGAGAGAAATTAAACGACTAAATAGTCTTGAAGAAAAGAAAATTCTAAACCTAAACCTAAACATGTGGTTTATCAGAAATGAACATGAAGAGGGAAAAACCAGAGCAAACAACTCAAAAAAACCTAAACATTAACCTAAATAAGCCTGAACCTAAACAACTTGAATTTTCTATTGATGAGATTTTAAAACATGCTTCATATATACAAGAAATCAAACTAATAGATTAAAAAAAAAGAGAAATCTAAATCATGCGTCCAAAACAAGAACATTGACTATGCAGAGGAAAAGAGCAACAACCAAAAACAAATGAGAGTGAAAAGAATTACCTAAACTTCTCTTTTTTTTTAGAAACAAACTAGCTATGACCTTTGACCAAAATTCCTCAAGAAAACATGAACTTGAACTAACATTAGTCGACTGTTATTAAAAAGAACAATCGACTAATGAAAGTTTAGGGTTCAACCAGCCAAACAGAGACCAAAAATTAGAAGAGGGGAATAGCTAGGGTTCAGGTAATCTTAAGATTCAATATTCAAAGGAATCGGTGGAGATTTTTGGGGATTTGAGGGTAGGGTAGCGGTGAGGGGAGGTTGAGGATCGTATGATATGAATTTGGGACTTTTTGGGCAATTTACGATTTTGAACCTAAATTTTCAATTTAAAATTTGAGGGTTTAGGCTAGGATTCGAGTGAAAAGAGTTGGAGATATAGACTAAGGAGGTGAAGGGGGTTCAGGGTGTAAAGTTGGGGAGATTTGGAACACCGGAATCGCCGTGAGGCAATTTTCGGCAGGTAGTTTGCGGCGGAGGTGGTATGGGAACGAGGGCGGCTAGGGTTTGTAATCTCTGAGTTTGAGAGACGAAGTGAGTAGAGTTCAATGGGGGTATGTTTCATTCAGACAGTTATAAGTAAAATGATAGACCAGTTCGGGGCCGTTGGATTAACGAGCTCCAACGGCTGTGACCAATAATTTACAAAACGGGGTCACTTGGGGATCGATTGAGCCAGACCAGGTGTCACGACCCCATTTCCCAAACTCGATCGTGATGGCGCCTCTCGTGAAGATAAGGCCAGCCAACAGATTAACAATACTTCTTTTAACAATTATTTAACATTTATAAAGCTAAAACATGATTAGCATAATCAAAAGCGCGGAAAACAACGATAACAATAGGGAACCATCCCGTCACAGCCCGACATTGGGGTGTCACTTGTCATGAGCTACTACGGAGTTCACTAAAGTACTACAAGTCCAGAAATAGGAACAAAGTCTGAAAGTAACATGAATAACATAAAATAAGGGAGAGGATCTGGTGCCGCGGACGCTAGCAGTCACCTGGCTCAGCTATGATAACAATTCTTCAATCAGCTCAAAACCCGCTACCGGGTGAATAATACCTACAACTGCACATGAAGTGCAAGGAGTAAAGTGAGTACTCCAACTCAATGAGTAATAAGAGTAAATAATAACTGAGCGGTAAGAAAACACGTAAAGCACTCCATAATGCTATATAGGACAGTAAGACCCTTGAGAAAACAGTAATTCCATGAAAATCCTTTAGAAAATATCTGGCTCAGTTAAAAACCTCTTTTGAAATATCCTTTTTCCCAACAGTCAAACAATTGATTGCAAAATCAGATAGTGCAAGTCCGCACATAAGTCAGCCCCTCGGGCACAGCACTCCATTACAAATAACACCAGGGTATCTGGTAACAGTGCAAGAAATAGCATGAATGCCAATGAAATGAGAGTGCTGGATGTCATGACACGTAGTACAAACAGGAACCAATGCATGAATGCAATGAAAGGAATATGATGGTACATCCCAGTACCCACTGCGGCGCACAGCCCGAGCCACCCATAATCATTTAACGTCGATGGCGCTCACTGGGGGTATGTACAGACTCCGGAGGGGCTCCTACAGCCCAACCGCAATATCAAGCCATCTCGTGGCATCAATCAAATCCTGGTCAGTCATTGTTACCTGACCCATTTACATCATATAGTGCCATTGTTACCATTGTTTCAAGTTCCTATTGCGGCGCACAACCTGAGCTACCCATAATGTTTCAAGTCACATCACACAGTGCCATTGTTACCACTGTTTCCAGTTCCTGCTGCGGCGCGCAGCACGAGCCACCCATAATCAGTCCAGAAAACATCATAAGCCCCATGGGCATTTATAAAACGGTGGTTCTCAGCCCGAAATAACATTTAAAATATCATTTGAGTTTTCAAAACTTAGAAATATGGCTGAGTTTGCAAAATAGTATTTAAAACCTTGGACTGAAACCAAATGATATGCAAGTCATGCTAAAGCAGTAAAAGCAATTCCCGAAGGATTTACATAGTTGGCACGAAGCCCAAACATGGCAATCAGCCCAAATTATAATGATAACAAGTAGTTTCAATCAAATACGCGGTAAAAATCAACAATCGGGACGGACCAAGTCATAATCCCCAACGGTGCTCTACCCCACGCTCATATCCGGCATGCAAGTCACCTCAATACAACACTATGATGTGCAAATCCGGGGTTTCAAATCCTCAGGATATCATTTACAAGTATTACTCACCTCGAACTGGTGAAATTCCTCGCTCGTGATGCCTTTGCCCCTCAATTGGCCTCCACGCGCGTCGAATCTAACCAAAATCAGAGCGAATACATTACATTATGCCAAGGGAACAATACCGAATCGAAAACAATCGAGAAATAGCAAAAATCTCAAAACTAGCAAAACCCGAGCCCCGAGCCCACTTCTCGAAAAATTACAAAACTCACATTAACAGATTCTTCGCCTTACCACGAGTCTATACATATATAATTTACCAAAATCGGAGTCCATTTGACCCTCCAAATTCCATTTTTACATCATAACTTCTCAAGCCCTAACTTACCCTATTTTGGCTTAATTCCATGTATTTCTAGGTAGATTTCTCAATTAAAACAAGTTTTAGGTTCAAGAATCTTACCTCTAATCATTCCTCCTTAAATACCTCTTCAAAATCGCCTCAAAGCTCTAAAATGTTGCTAAAAATGGAGGAAAAATGTCTTAACTCGCGGAACAAAATGACACTTTAAAACCCTTTTCTGTCCAGCCCTTTTTCGCATCTGCGATAATATAACCGCTTCTGCGGTTACTGCTTCTGCGGCCCTTTTCCGCTTCTGCAGACTTTCACTTGCGAGCCACGACCGCTTCTGCGGTCCAAAACCGCTTCTGCGGAGTACGCTTTTGCGGAACCCCGTCCGCTTCTGTGGAAATGCCAAGCCCTTCTAAAATCGCACCTGCGACCTTGCCACCGCATCTGTGGAACCACTTCTGCGGTCCCTTTTTCCGCAGATGTGGAAATACCAGAACCAGCAGACTTAAACATGAAACAAACTCCAAAACTCTCCGTTCAACCACCAGAACTCACCCCGAGGCCCCCGGGACCTCAACCAAAAGCACAGCTATGATCTATTACCTTATTCAAACTTGCTCGAACCATCAAAACATTACCTTCAACACCAAAATCATCAAATTTCACC
>MU708343.1:7259-20353 GCA_026770625.1 Nicotiana glauca
GGGCCGAACGCCTCGGCAGATTAATAGATGCATCTATAGGCGCGTCGTCGACCCTCGGCAAGTGCACATTTATTTCTGTTGGATCAGGCCTTCGCCTTGGTATGATTTGTGCATACCTGTGTTGCTGCCTGAACTTGATTAAGTTATTGTTGCCCTTTTGTAGCTTAAACATATTTGGATTATGTTTTAAAGAGAAATTTGGGAAATTTTCCTATGAAAGAACTACGTGTTTATTTGTTTCCTCTATTTGATTAGAACCATGTCCATAAAGAATAAATCCACGGATTAATATGTGAAATGAGAATAAATGATCACTGGACCATTAGAGTGCGTCAAAGTTGACCATCTCGTCTCTACCCCTTCGGGATTAGGCGGAACACTCATTGAGTACACGTTGATTACGTACTCATACTACACTTCTGTGCATTTTTGTTGCACAGGTATACTTCCTTTTAGCGGCCTACTGAGCGCAACAGCACGGACGAGTCAGGGACTAGGTGAGCTGCAAATTGCAAGGTGGCATGCAGCTAGTGTAGTTCCTTTCTGTACTTTGATTATTTATTTCCTGTCCATTGTATTCCGGACAGAGGTTGTATTTTATTTCATTATCAGTAGTCGCTCATGCACTTGTGACACCGGGTTCTGGGAGGGTTTTCGAAAAGTTTGATTTAATTGTTATTGTTAATTTGAATTGAAGCAAAACCCTTTTTATTTGTGAAAATGGAAAGAAAATTCTAGAATTTGATGTATTTAAAAAGGATTTTTAAATCGGTAATCTAATTGGCTGACCTGACAGCGGTGTCCGGCGCCACCACGACCCTTAGTGGATTTTGGGTCGTGACACCTTAATGATTTTTATCCTTAGTTAGCCAGTTGAGCCTAAATAAATTATCTCTTATTTTGTTGGTCGCCATGCTTTAACCCTTAGCCTGTTGTTGTTATGACTTGTTCCTTGTTCACCCAATTCCCTTTTGGGCACTTTAAGAGTTTATCTGAATGTAAAAGTCTTGGCATGAGGTGTAATTATAAATAGTTCTTGAAAGAATAATAGTTTGAAGTTGTCAGTGGTTTGAGATATTGTCATGGGAACTAAAAAATATAAATATAGTTGCTTCAGAATTTCACAAAAAGAAAAAAAGCAACAAAGAAAAGTTGGAAACTCCATAAAAAAAATTGAAAGGGATGAAACAAAACAGAGGTTTATTGTTTAAATCAGATGAAATGCAATTGTACTTGAGAGATAAAATAAATGTGTAGTGCCCATAAGAAATTTGAGTCACTATTATATATATGTATCCTACCCATCCCTAAAGCCTACTTTACAACCTTGCAAAAGTCCTACATTATCTTAACTCAGAGACTCCTATATTAGTGGAGAACTACATGATAGTCAAGCTTATGGTTATTTCCAGAAGCTTGAGGTACTTCTTTGTTGAGAGTGAACGTATTTTTTACCTATGCCCTTCTTTGATCCTATATCTGTATATTATGTGATATATGGTCATCTCTCTTCATTCAGTGAGACACACTTGGGATTAGAAAATATTAAGATTTCAGTTCTCAATTGATGAACATGAGTACAACTGAAAGTTGTTTGAACTCGTGGATTGGTCTTAATCAATTCTTCTCTGTCAAAACCTCTATTTCACGTAAAGTGTTTAGTTACTATGTTCATTTTTTTTCTTTGCTCGAGGACGAGCAAAAGTTTAAATATGGGAGAATTTGATAAGTGCATTTTACCTAATCTTAGCCACATAATTTCTCTCATAAAAACATATAAATTATCATATTTCCTCCATATTCTTAACTTTATTTTGCAGGAATAATTATAGAAGAATTGTTGTGCGCAGCATGAAGAAAAATACAACAAAGAAGTGTGAAATCGAGCTACGATTCATTACTGTTGTGACAATGCACTAAGTCTCGATTTGCCATGATGAAATCTAAACTTAGAATTGCAGAATTCTCATCTATGCAATGAATCAAAATCTTGTTTTTCCATTGAAATCTAGCACCAAATCGAAAATTCAAATTCTCATATCTGCAAATGAAAAGTCTAGATTTGTCATGATGAAATCGACGAAATCTAAACTTAGAATGACGAATTCTCATAACTGCAAATGCAAAATCTAGATTTGCCATGGAAATCTAGTACCAAATCCAGAAGTCATCATGAAACTTTCTTATATAAGAAGATGTTGCCCGATCAGAGAAGGGGATCGCAGTAGAGAGAAAGCTTAGAGCTAGAAGTCCGAATCCAATTCTTAATACGCTTCTCTGTTTTATTTCTTTCACTAGTATCAAGTTATCTTTTCTTTTAGATCACAATAGTGGTTTAGTTGTTATTTCTAAATAAATTCCAGCGTAGGAAATTAATCTAGTTCCTGCTTTTAATTAAATAGGGGGAATTATTTTTCTTGAATATTTCTTTCTCTTTTCTTATTTAATGGACAAGAATATTTTCATTGTCAGTACTAGTTCCAGTATGGAGTAACTTTTCTTGTGTTGGGAGAAAGACGGATCTCAATATTTATATATAATAGTAGATATTATTCCTCAAATTCACATGATTGAGCTAGAATTTATTTAACTTTTATCTGCTTTTACAGTTAGAGGTTATTTAATTTATTAACATCTATCTATCTTGTACTGCATAGGGTAACCGAAAGGGACTTACTAACAAGTGTGTATTTTAGTTCAATCACATATTTCTAGTTCTTTAATATTACTAGTTTGAAGATTAATTTGTATAACTGAGAAGAGTGCAATTAATTATTCAACTTAAGTAATAATATATATTTGTAATCGTGATAGGCATTTATACATTTTTGAGAAATAGAAATTGAAGAATAATAATTCTACTATATAATAGAAATATTAAGTGAAGTCAAGATCCCAACACCTTTTAATTATATTTGTGAAAAATAAAATATTTCTATTGCTCTATTCATGCATTTTTAGTTAGTTAACTTACAACTCAACTCTATCTAATATTCTCAAATAGTAATTAAAATAAGAAACGTCTGTAGAATAGATAAACCAATCTTTGTGGGTTCGACATCTTTCTATACTATTATTTGACAAAGTACGAGTTAGAAATTTATATAAGCTAGACACTCGTCAGTCACCTTGTTCATCTTGCGGTAGTCCATGCACACCCTCCATCCGGTAATTGTCCGGGTTGGAATTAGTTCATTATTAGCATTGGTCACCACGGTCATACCACCCTTTTTCGGCACACACCGCACTGGCGAAGTCCACGAGCTGTCAGAGATAGGGTACATAACCACCGCATCTAACCACTTGATCACCTCCTTTTTCACAACTTCTTGCATTGCCTCGTGTAACCTCCTTTGATGTTCCAAGGAGGGTTTTGCATCATCTTCAAGAATAATCTTGTGCATACAGTATGCGAGGCTTATTCCTCGAACATCAGCTAAAGTCCATCCAATTGCCGTCTTCTGCTTTTTGAGCACCGCCAATATGGCATCTACCTGTATATTAGTAAGAAAAGAGGAAAGAATAACTGGTAAAGTTGAATTAGGGCCTAAGAATTCATACCTGAGGTGTGAAGGCAATGGCTTCAACTCCAACACCGAAGGTTCCTCAATTGAAGGTTTTTTTGGAGGAGTCTTTCTATTTTCAAGATCCAAAGAGAGTTTCCTAGTGTAACGACCTGACCGATCGTCTTAATAATTTATGCTCTGATCCACTATTAACTACTTTCCCCAAGTCTATTTATGCTAATTTGAATTGTCGGCCTGTTCGATTTTGAGTTTCGGAGAGTTTTTGGATAATTAGTCCCTAAATGAGAGCTTAAGTGTTGAAAAGTTGCCCGTAGTTAGAACAGCGTAAAGATGGTCTCGGAATGGAAATCGGATGGTTCCGTTATCTCTGTTAGGTGATTTCGGGGTTTGGAGCATGTTCGGAATGTGTTTTGGAGGTTCGTAACTAATTTAGGCTTGAAATGTTGAAGTTTTTTAAAGTTTTCGGTCCGATAGTAAGATTTTGATCCGAGGTTCAGAATGGAATTCCGGAAATTGTAGTAGCTCCGTCATATCTTTTGGGGTGTGTGTGTAAAATTTCAGGTCATTCGGACGTGGTTTGGTTAGGTTTTTGATCGAAAGCGTGTTTTGAGAGAATTTGAAGTTCTTAGGCTTAAATCATTGATTAATTCGAGTTTTCGACATTGTTTTAGGTGGTTTAAGGATTGGTACAAGTTTGAATTATGTTATGGGATATGTCCGTAGGTTTGGTTGAGGTCCCGGGAGCCTCGAGTGTGTTTCGGATGCTCAATGGAGCATTTTGGAGTTGGTGAAAAATTGCAGAAAATCTTCAGCTATTGCAGACCCCTGTACTTCTTCACGATCGCGTCCTCCTCCACGCGTTCGCGTAGAGTAATTTTGGAGGAGGACCAGTTTACTCATCACGGTCGCGTCCAGCCCTCTCGCGTTCGCGAAGTCCCACCTTTTTCCTTCATCGCGTTCGCGAAGAGCATTTTTGGCTCTGAGGGCTGAGCCTATTTTTATTCATCGCATTCGCATCCCCTTGTCGTGTTCGCGTAGCCTTGTCAGCCCAGGTCTTCGCGTTCGAGTACTATTCCTCACGTTCGCGAAGAGCATTTTTGGCAGCCTTCATTTTTCTTCTTCGCGAACGTGAGACTTCCTCCGCGTTCGCGATGCATTAAATACCTGGGCAGATATAACATTTCAAAAATTAGGGTTTAGCCATTTTTATCAAAACTCAAGAGAGCTCGGATTTGAGAGAGATTTCGAGGGATTTTCAGGGGCAACGATTGGATTTGGGTCATTTGGAGTCGGATACTCGTGGCAAACGTGTGGTTTCGAGTTGATTTTGGAGCCGGTTTGAGGTAAGTGGCTTGTCTAACCTTGTGTGGGGGACCTTTCCCCTTAGGATATGATATTTGGTAATTGAATGCCTTGTACGTGAGGTGACGATCGCGCACTTGAGCTAATTGTTGGGAATCCGATTTTACTTTAGATGTTTAAACTGAGTTCTTTTCTTACTTGTTTTATTCTACTTGCAAACATAGACTGTGTTAGTTTAGAAGAGCATGCTTAGTTGAATTAATTACCTATTTGATTAAACTACCTTAATTTCATTACGTGAAGCATGTTAGGCTAGAATTTACTGTTTACTTATTAAGGACTTAGTATTTATTTTGATATCCTTGAGCTGCTGCTGTGTGTTTTATATTGGAACTATGGGACTGCATCCCGGGAGATCCTCTATGCATAATTATGATCTGGATTGAGGTGCGAGATACTAAGAGATCCCTGGTACGTGTATTGAGGATACCAAGAGATCCCTGGAAAATGTATTGAGGATACCAAGAGATCTCTAGTGTGTATATTGAGGATACCAAGAGATCCCGATTATTTATCTTATCGTGAGGGTATTTACTTGTACTTTGCCTTATTATCTGTTTTTGTTATTGCACTCCTATTATACTGTGTGATCCTTATTATTGACTCTCAGTTTTACTGCTTATTTCCCTATCATTTTATTATATATATATATATATATATATATATATATATATATATATATATATATATATATATATATATATAAAAAAAATCTCAATAGGGCCCTGACCTTTCTCGTCACTATCCAACCGAGGTTAGGTTTGGTACTTACTGAGCACCGCTGTGGTGTACTCATGCCCTTTCTACGCATGTTTTTCATGTGCAGATCCAGGTACTGCTGCACAGACTTACCATCCTTGAGGTAGGGAGAGCTTTTGGATACTTCGAGGTACATCTGCCGCGTTCGCAGACCGAAGAGTCTCCATCTCTATTCTATCTTGTTGTATTATCCCTTCTATCATACTGTTGATGTAAATATTCTGGAGTTAGAGCATTTTTTTACTATATTTCTCTCAGCTTGTGTTCCCGCGAGTTTTCGAGTTTTGGGATAGTACTATAGAAGTTTGAGTTATTGAGTTGTATATGCCAAGCGGCATCTATATACTGTTTTCTTCTAGCTGTTTAGTGTTTGAATTGTTATTTTCCACAAGTTATTTTGTTTCTGCAATTTTACACTTACCTAATTGTAGAGACTAGGCGCCATCACAACAATGTTCACAGTGGGTGAACTGGGGTCGTGACAAGTTGGTATCCGAGCTCTAGGTTCATAGGAGTCACGGAACACAGGCCAGTTTATTAGAGTCTCGCTGATCGGTACAGAGATGTCTGTACTTATCTTCGAGAGGCTATGTAACTATTAGGAAAAATTCTAATTCATTTGATTTCCTTGTCGTGTGAGATTTTGATATCACAACTAAACTTTTGTCTTTCTATTATCTCACAGATGGTGAGGACACGCATTACTCGAGAGGATCAGGAACCCGCGCCCCTTATTGCCGCCTTTAGAGGTCGGGGCCAGGGTAGAGGCCGAGAACGTGCTCGTGGTGCAGTCAGAGCACCCGCACGAGCTACCGCAGAGGTACCACCAGCAGTACCAACTGGATTCCAGACACCTGATACGTCTGCCACTACTACTCCAGCACTCCAGGAGACTTTGGAACAGTTTATGAGTATGTACACCAATTTGGCTCAGGCAGGGTTGCTTCCCATTGCTGCAACCACATCCCAGGCTGGGGGAGGAGTACGGACTCCTGCCTACTGCACTCCTGAGCATCGAGTGCATGTTAAGTAGGTCCTAAAGGTTATTCCTGCGCCGCCCGCAGCACCAATACAGCTCGAGGACAGGGCAACGGCTTCAGAGGATGAGCAGCGGAGACTTGAGAGGTTCAAGAAATACGATCCTCCTATATTCAGTGGGTTAGCATTGGAGGATGCCTTGGGATTTCTGGAGGAGTGCTACCGTATTCTCTGCACTATGGGCATATAAGGATCGAGCGGGGTTTCTTTCACTACTTTCTAGCTTTGAGGTGCCGCCTATCAGTGTTGGCGTGCTTATGAGAGACAATCCGGATGAGTCAGCTTCCCTAACTTGGGCTTAGTTTTCAGATATGTTCATGAGGGAGTATGTTCCCCAGAGTCTTAGGGATGCTTAGCGTGCGGAGTTTGAGCGGTTGCGCTGGGGTACCATAACTCTCTCGGAGTATGCTGTCCGCTTCATTGACTTGGCTAGACATGGCCAGCTTTGGTTTCCACGGTCCGCAAGAAGGTTCTCCGGTTCATTAAGGGGGTTATTCCCAGCATCAGATCTAGCATGGCTCGTGAGTTAGAGACGTATGTGTCTTATCAGCAAGCAGTGAGCATTGCTAGGAGGATTTATGGTATGCATGCTAGGGATAGAGAGGAGAGGGAGGCCAAGAGGTCTCGAGAGTCGGGCCATTTTTCTGGTGCCCGTGCCCCAACTGTAGGCCATCATGTTATGGGTCATATGGATCACCCTGTTCATTCGGCTCTTCTAGCAGCCAGTGGTATTCCAGCTCCACCTAGGCCTCAGGAGTCTTATTATGCACCTCCAGTCTCTAGTGCACCTTCTGCACGGGGTGCTTCCTGTGGTCAGTCCAGCAGACCTGGCCTGAGCCAGTCACAGTCACCACGTCCTCCCAGAGCTTGTTTTGAGTGTGGTGACACACGCCATGTGGTGAGGGATTGCCCCAGACTTTGGAGGGTTGCACCCCTCACAGACCCCTCAGTCGCAGCGCACCCTGCAGAGCTCTCAGGCTATGGTCCCAACACCAGCTGCTACTCTACCAGCCCAGCCAGCCAGTAGTGGAGGTCGGGGAGGTAGAGGTCGCCTTCGAGGGGGAGGCCGGGCCAGATATTATGCTCTTCCATGCCGTACTGAGGCCGCCGCCTCCTATTTTGTCATCACAGGTACTATCTTGGTTTGCCACAGAGATGCATCGGTTCTATTCGATCCAGGCTACACTTACTCTTATGTGTCTTCTTATTTTGCTCCGCATTTGGGGATACATCAGGATTCTTTGAGTTCCCCAGTTTATGTTTCTACTCTTGTGGGAGATTCTCTTATTGTAGACCGTATTTGCTGGTCATGTTTGGTGTTTCTTGGTGGTTTTGAGACCAGAGCTGACCTATTATTGCTCAGTATGGTTGATTTTTATATTATTTTGGGCATGGACTGGTTGTCTCCCCATTATGTTGTTCTTGATTGTCACGCCAAAACCGTGACGTTGGCCATGCCAGGTGTACCGCGTATTGAATGGAGGGGTGCCTTAGGTCACTCTCCCAGTAGAGTTATTTCTTTCTTTAAGGCTCAGCTTATGGTCGAGAAAGGTGGTGATACGTACTTAGCTTATATGAGAGATGCTAGTATGGATACCCCTTCTGTTGATTTAGTCCTAGTAGTACGTGATTTCCCCGATATGTTTCCAGCTGATCTTCCGGGCATGCCACCTGATAGGGATATTGATTTTGGCATTGATTTGTTGCCGAGCACTCTGCCCATCTTTATTTCTCCATACCATATGGCTCCTCTTGAGTTGAAGGAGTTGAAGGAGCAATTGCAAGAATTACTTGATAAGGGTTTTATTCGGCCCAGTTTATCGCCTTGGGGTGCTCCTGTATTACTTGTAAAGAGGAAAGATGGTTTTATGTGCATGTGTATTGATTACCGCCAGTTGAACAAGGTTACTTTGAAGAACTGTTATCATTTGCCTCGTATTGATGATCTATTTGACTAGCTTCAGGGTGCACGGGTGTTTTCTAAGATTGATTTGCGCTCAGGTTACTATCAGTTGAAGATTTGGAAGCCAAATATCCCGAAGACTTCTTTTAGGACTCGGTATGGCCATTACGAATTCCTTGTTATGTCATTTGGGCTGACCAATGCCCCAACAACCTTCATGCATTTGATATACAGTGTATTTCGGCCATATCTTGACTCTTTTGTCATTGTTTTTATTGATGATATTCCGGTATATTCCCGGAGTCGGGAAGATCACGGGTAGCACCTGAGGACAATGCTTCAGACTTTGAGGGAAAAGAGATTATATGCAAAGTTTTCAAAATATGAGTTTTGGTTGGATTTCGTGGCATTCTTGGGTCACGTGGTATCGAGTGAGGGCATTCGGGTGGATCCGAAGAAAGTAAAGGTCGTGCAGAGTTGGCCCAGGACATCCTCAGCTATAGAGATTCGCAGTTTCCTTTGTTTGGCGGGCTACTACCATTGTTTTGTGGAGGGATTTTTGTCGATTGCAGCCCCTATTACTAGATTGACCCAAAAGGGTACCCCATTTCATTGGACAGAGGAGTGTGAGGTGAGCTTTAAGAAGCTCAAGACAGCTTTGACTACAACCCCAATTTTGATATTGCCTACTGTTTATTGTGATGCCTCGCGGGTTGTCCTTGAAGCGGTACTGATGCAGGACGGTAGGGTGATTGCCTACGCGTCCAGACAGTTAAAGATACATGAGAAGAATTACCCTGTCCACAACCTTGAGTTAGCTGTTATTGTTCATGCCTTGAAGATCTGGCGTCATTATTTGTACGGTGTGCCATGTGATATCTATACTGACCACCGGAGTATACAGCACTTGTTCAAGCAAAAGGATCTAAATTTGCGCTAGAGGAGGTGGTTAGAGTTGTTGAAGGACTATGATATTACTATTCTGTATCACCCGGGCAAGGCCAATGTGGTGGTGGATGCCTTGAGTCGCCGGACGGAGAGTTTGGGGAGTTTGGCATATTTACTAGCTTCAGAGAGGCCTATTGCGATTGATGTTCAGGCCTTAGCTAGTCAGTTTGTGAGATTGGATCTTTCGGAGCCCAGTCGGGTCCTA
The DNA here is from genome assembly GCA_026770625.1 of Nicotiana glauca. Taxonomy (NCBI): domain Eukaryota; kingdom Viridiplantae; phylum Streptophyta; class Magnoliopsida; order Solanales; family Solanaceae; genus Nicotiana; species Nicotiana glauca. Next base: position 17,002 of record MU708343.1, read on the forward strand.
ACTTGCGTGGTTTCTCGGTCTTCCTTATTCGATCGTATCAGGAAGCGGCAGTATGATGACCTTCGTTTACTTGTCCTCAAGGACAAGGTTCAGCATGGTGATACCAGAGATGTGACCATTGGATATGACGGGGTATTGAGGATGCAGGGTCGGATTTGTGTGCCCAGTGTTGATGAGCTTCGAGAGTTGATTTTAGCAGAGGCCCATAGTTCGCGGTATTCCATCCATTTGGGTGTCGCGAAGATGTATCAAGACATGAGGCAGCACTATTGGTGGAGGTTGAGGAAGAAAGATATAGTTGGGTATGTATCTAGATACCTCAACTGCCAGCAGGTGAAGTATGAGCACCAGAGACCATGTGGGTTACTTCAGCAGATAGAGATTCCGGAGTGGAAAAGGGAGCACATCACATGGACTTTGTATCTGGACTCCCACGGACCTTGAAGAAGTTTGATTCCATTTGGGTTATTATGGATCGGCTGATCAAGTCCACTCATTTCATTCCTGTGTGTACCACTTATTCATCGGAGCGGTTGGCGGAGATTTATATCCGGGAGATCGTTCGTCTGCATGGTATTCCAGTTTCTATTATTTCAGACAGAGGTACTCAGTTTACATCGTGGTTCTGGAGAGCCGTGCAGTAGGAGTTAGGTATTCGGGTGGAGTTGAGCACAACATTTCACCCCTAGACGGACGGACAGTCCGAGTGCGCTATTCAAATTTTTGAGGATATGCTCCGTGCGTGTGTGATTGAGTTTGGAGGGTGTTGGGATCAGTTCTTTCCATTGGCGGAGTTTGCTTATAACAACAGTTATCAGTCCATCATTCAGATGGCACCGTATGAGGCTTTATATGGTAGGACGTGTAGATCTCCGGTGGGTTGGTTTGAGCCGGGTGAGGCTAGGCTATTGGGCACAGAGTTGGTTCAGGATACATTGGAGAAGGTTAAGGTGATTCAGGATAGACTCCGTACAGCCCAGTCCAAACAGAAGAGCTACGCGGATAGTAAGGTTCGTGATGTTTCGTATATGGTTGGAGAGCGGGTTCTGCTTCGGGTTTTGCCTATGAAAGGCGTTATGAGATTTAGGAAGAAAGGGAAGTTGGGTCCGAGATTTATTGGCCATTTTGAGGTATTAGGGCAAGTTGGGGAGGTTTCTTATTAGCTTGCCTTACCTCCCAGCTTGGCAGGAGTTCATCCGGTATTTCATGTTTCGATGCTTCGGAGATATCACGGTGACCCGTCGCACGTGTTGGATTTCAATTCGGTCTAGTTGGACAAGGATCTATCCTATGTTGAGGAGCCAGTGGCTATATTGGACAAGCAGATCAAAAAGTTGAGGTCGAAGAACATTGCATCAGTAAAGGTTCGGTGGCAGGGTTAGCCGGCCGAGGAGGCGACCTGGGAGACCGAGCAAGATATGCACAGCAGTTACCCTCATCTTTTCACTACTTCAGGTATGTCTCTATGCTCGTTCGAGGACGAACAAATGTTTAAATGTAGGAGGATGTGATGACTTGGTCGGTCATCTTAAGAATTTACGCCCCGATCCCCTATTAACTTCTTTTCCCAAGTCTATTTATGCTAATTTGAATTGTCGGGCTGTTCGATTTTGAGTTTTGGAGAGTTTTGGACACTTGGTCCCTAAATGAGAGCTTAAGTGTTGAAAAGTTGCCCGTAGTCTGAACAGTATGAAGATGGCCTCGAAATGAAAATCTGATGGTACCATTAGATTCGTTAGGTGATTTCGGGGTTGGGAGCGTGTTCGGAATGTGTTTTGGATGTCTGTAGCTAATTTAAGCTTGAAATGCCGAAGTTTGAATTTTTGAAGTTTCCGGTCCGATAGTGAGATTTTGATCCGAGAGTCAGAATGGAATTTCGGAAGTTGCAGTAGCTCTGTCATGTCTTTTGGGGTGTGTGTTTAAAATTTCTAGTCATTCGGACATGGTTTGGTTAAGTTTTTGATCGAAAGCGTGTTTTGAGAGAATTTGAAGTCCTTAGGCTTAAATCATTGATTAATTCGAGTTTTCGACGTTGTTTTAGGTGGTTTAAGGATTGGTACAAGTTTGAATGATGTTATGGGATATGTGCGTAGGTTTGGTTGAGGTCCCGGGGGCCTCGGGTGTGTTTCGGATGCTCAACGGAGCATTTTGGAGATGTGAAAAATTGCACAAAATCTTCAGCTATTGCAGACCCCTTTCCTTCTTCGCGATCGCGTCCTCCTCCACGCGTTCGCATAGATTAATTTTAGAGGAGGACCAGCTTACTCATCGCATTCGCATCCAGCCCTCTCGCGTTCGCGAAGTCCCACATTTTTCCTCCATCGCATTCATAGCCAAGCCATCGCGTTCGCGAAGAGCATTTTTGGCTCTGAGGGCTGAGCCTATTTTTATTCATCGCGTTCGCATATCCTTGTCAACCCAGGTCTTCGCGTTAGCTTACTGTTCCTCGCGTTCGCGAAGAGCATTTTTGCAGCCTTCATTTTTCTTCTTCGCGAATGCAAGACTTCCTCCGCGTTCACGATGCATTAAATACCTGGGTACATATAACATTTCAAAAATGAGGGTTTAGCCATTTTTACCAAAACTCATGCTTGGGAGCTCAGATTTGAGAGAGATTTCGAGGAATTTTCAGGGGCAACGATTGAATTTGGGCCATTTGGAGTCGGATACTCGTGGCAAACGTGTGGTTTCGAGTTGATTTTGGAGCCAGTTCGAGGTAAGTGGCTTGTCTAACCTTGTGTGGGGTACCTTTCCCCTTAGGATATGATATTTGGTAAGTGAATGCCTTGTACGTAAGGTGACGATCGCGCACTTGAGCTAATTGTTGGGAATCCGATTTTACTTTAGGTGTTTAATCCGAGTTCTTTTCTTACTTGTTTTATTCTACTTGCAAACATAGACTGTGTTAGATTAGAAGAGCATGCTTAGTTGAATTAAACTGCCTTAATTGCATTACGTGAAGCATGTTAGGCTAGAATTTACTATTTACTTATTAAGGACTTAGTATTTATTTTGATATCCTTGAGTTGCTGCTGTCTGTTTTATATTGGAACTACGGGACTGCATCCCGGGAGATCCTCTATGCATAATTATGATCTGGATTGAGGTGCGGGATACTAAGAGATCCCTGGCACGTGTATTGAGGATACCAAGAGATCCCTGGCATATGTATTGAGGATACCAAGAGATCTCTAGTGTGTATATTAAGGATACTAAGAGATCCCGATTATTTATCTTGTTGTGAGGGGTATTTCCTTGTAGTTTGCCTTATTCTCTGTTTCCGTTATTGCACGCTTATTATACTGTGTAGATCCTTATTATCGACTCTCAGTTTTACTGCTTATTGCCCTAT
>MU708343.1:20617-52434 GCA_026770625.1 Nicotiana glauca
ATATATATATATATATATATATATATATATATATATATATATATACCCTGACCTTCCTCGTCACTATCCAACCGAGGTTAGGCTTGGCACTTACTGAGTGCCGCTGTGGTGTACTCATGCCCTTTCTACGCATGTTTTTCATGTGCAGATCTAGGTACTGCTGCACAGACTTACCATCCTTGAGGCAGGGAGAGCTTTTGGAGACTTCGAGATACATCTGCCGCGTTCGCAGACCGAAGAGTCTCCATCTCTATTCTATCTTGTAGTATTAGCCATTCTATCATACTGTTGATGTAGATATTTTGGACTTAGAGCATTTTTTTTACTATATTTCTCTCAGCTTGTGCTCATGTGAGTTTTCGAGTTTTGGGATAGTACTGTAGATATTTGAGTTATTGAGTTGTATATGCCAAGCGGCATCTATATACCATTTTCTTCTAGCTGTTTAGTGTTTGAATTATTATTTTTCGCAAGTTATTTTATTTCCGCATTTAGGCTTACCTAGTTGTAGAGACTAGGCGTCATCAAGACGATGTTCATGGTGGATGAACTGGGGTCGTGACACCTAGGCTCATAAGAATAAGAGCCCATTCCATGTAAAGCATTCACGCACTCCACTCGGCCTTCATCATCATTGACATCAATATTCAACAATACAGCCTCCAAAGGGTCCTCCATATTGATCATTGCACTAGTATCATCAATTATTACAGTCGTGACAAGATCCACAAATGAGCACACTCCGGTACTATTGGGTTGCTTCATTGACTTGCACACATGAAAGACCTCCTTTTCATCACCCACCCAAAAAGTGAGTTCCCCTACTTCTATATCAACTAGAGCATTCCCCGTATCAAGGAAAGGTCTCCCCAATATGATCAGAACTTCATAATCTACCTCACAATCCAAGATCACAAAATCAGCTAGCAAGATAAATTTGTCCACCCGGGCAAGCACATCATCAACAATACCCAATAGTCATTTCATTGATCTATCCGCCATTTGCAATATCATGGAAGTCGACCTTAGTGGGCCGAATACCCAAAGTATTTAAAACTGAGTAGGGCATCAAATTGATACTTGCCCCTAAATCACATAGAGCTTTAGCAAAGTCTGCACTTCCAATGGTGCAAGGGATAGTGAAAGCACCGGGATCCTCCAACTTCGGAGCCATTGAATTTACTATAGCACTAACTTGATGGGTCATCTTGATAGTTTCACAATCCATGGATCTTTTCTTTGTCACCAAATCTTTCATGAATTTAGCATAGCCAGGCATTTGCTCCAAAGCCTCCACCAAAGGCACATTAATAGATAAGCTCTTCATCATGTCAATGAACTTTTTGAATTGATTCTCATTTTTCTACTTGGCTAGCCTCTGAGTATAAATTGGAGGTGGCCTAGGAAAGAGTGCCTTGGCTTTTGGCACAACCAGCTCTGGCATATCTATTACGTGTTCCCTAGATGGGTTCACATTATTTTGTGTTTCCACCTCAGCATCTTGAATATAAATCCTCTCTTCTTCATTCATATTTTCATCAACCACATTCTCAACCACCAAAGGAACTTCATCTTCTTGCAACTCAAGTTCATCACCCAAAACTTGCTTTTATTTGGAGGCATTCACATCACCGCCTCGTCCACTCCTAGTAGTTACCGCCATAACATGATTGTTCCCACCCTTTGGTTTAACCACTGTATCACTCAGTAGAGCCCCCTTAGGGCGAGTATTCAAGGGTTGTGAGATTTGGCCTAGCTGAACCTCCAAATTCCTGATTGAAGTGTTGTGAGAAGCCAATTGCGCATCGGAGTCAGCATTCTTTGTCATCATCTGTTCAAACATAATTTCAATTCTTCCCATTTCATTGTTGGAAGAACTAGGACCCTGGGATGGAAAAGGTGGTGGATTGCTCGATTGTTGGTACATTGGGGGCCTTTGAAAGCCTTGCCCCTAATTTCCCTGGTTATTGTTCCATCCACCCCGGTTGTTGTTTCCACCCCAATTGTTGTTGTTGCCCCAGTTTCCCTGATTGATCCGATTGTTGTTTCGATTTCCCCAATTTGGATTTTGATTATTGTTTCCCTAATTGTTGTTCCCTTGTTGTTGATTACCCCAATTACCCTGCGATCTCCATTGTTGCTATTGGTTGGAAGAATTGCCTCTTTGACCTTGATAATTATTCACATATTGTAGCTCTTCATTCTGCCCATCATAACCATCATCTTGGAATCCAACACAATCACTTTCAAATTGAACCGAAATCCCTTGGTTCTGTTGACCTCTTTGTCTTATATTGTTCACTAGCATGTTGACACCCTCCACGACATTTACTTGGCGTGGATTTTGAACTTGTTGCAACTGTGCCTTTGCTAATTGATTCATTGTTGTTGTAAGTTCTGCTATAGCCTGACCATGGTCATATAGTTCTTTATGCAAATGAGTGATCGTAGGGTCACCTTGTGTCACATTGGCCCTACTTCTCCAAGTGGAGGATGTGTCAGCCATCTCGTCAAGAATGGCACAAGCTTTATCATAAGTTAGCTTCATGAAATTACCCCCAGCAAGTTAGTTCACTATGCATTGATTTGTTGTGTTGATGCCCCGGTACAAAGTTTGTTGCAATATATTCTCCGTCATATCATTGTTGGGGCATTCCTTCACCATGGTTCTATATCAATCCCAAATCTCATGCAATGGTTCAGTGGGCTCCTGCTTGAAAGCTAAGATCTCATCCTGCAATGCTGCCATATGCTCCAGTGAGAAGAACTTTGCAATGAACTTGTCCGCCAATTCATCCCAAGTAGTGATGGAATGATTGGGAGGTCGCTCAAGCCAATCCAACACCTTCCCTCTAAGTGAAAATAGGAAGAGTCTCAACCGAAGTGCATCCTCGGACACAATAATTTTCTTTCTCCCCCAACAAGCATCCACAAACCCTTTGAGATGTTTGTAAGCATTTTGATTAGCGGCGCCCGTGAAATACCCATGCTGCTACAGCAATGTCATCATCACATTAGTAATTTAAAATTTTCCCGCTCGGATCCAGGGTGGGACAACTGCACTTGCATAGCCTTGGTTTGGGAGCAGTCGAGGAGCCACTCTTGAAGGTGGTGGAGGAGGGTATGGAATATTTTCGTTAGCATTGTCCTGGGACATCGACGTTGCGCTTGAGGTATAAGAGGCAACTCATCATCCCCGAAATCATCTACATCCTCCCCCGCAATTACAATTCTAAGAGGGTTATTGTTGTTTTCTTCCATTTTGCACCTGAAGTTGTGACACACACAAATTAGTAATGCAAAAGGAAAGAAGAACAATACACAACTATTTAGATAGATAGCCAAAACCGTTAGCTCCCCGGCAACGGCACCAAAAAGTGAACGAAGCCAACCCTATACTACTATTGAATAGCAAGAGAGGTCGAAGCAGCTTTTACCCGATAAGGTCGGGATCGATTTCCACAAGGAGCTAGAGATTGGAATTAAGTTTTCATCTAAGTTAGAGTTGCGTAATTGTTCCTAATTGCACTTCTAAACATTTTTGGTTTTTGATTTAACTTCTAAATTTATACTACTAAGATGCTAAATTGAGCTAAGTTAAGCAAAGAAAAGACTATTGAAGATGTTCTACTTAGTTAAAAGTCACTAGGGGAGTGACTTTTACCTAGGTCGATAATTAACGGGTTCTAGTGTCTAAGGCTAGATTTCCATATTTGGGGATTACGATATAATCATTTCACAATTCTACTCACTCTGTACCTCTTGGTAGTTCGAGTGATTTTTCCCTAATTGACTTTCTCAAGATCAATTGGGTGCAAGCAATTGAGGTTCAACTCGGGTATTATGATCTCTCAGTTTAACCCTTTAATTGAGGCTATTAATTCTCTTGAGTGTGCCTCAATTCTTGTTGGACTAATTCTAGAGACTTGGGCTCTCTTTCTCAAGAAGAGACAAAATCAACAAAGCATAAACTAGTGTTTGCAACCACTAAATATTCAACAATAGAACTATAAATTAGTCCAAATATCAAACACCCATAGACATTCAAACCTTAAAACACAAGACTCATCAATTACCCATACTAAGGTTGAGCCATTACCCTAACTTATGGGTCTAGCTACTCATGAAAATAGATAAAAACAAAAAAAATAGATGAAGATAAACCCATAAAATTAAATTACTAATTAAAACTTGAAGATTCAATAGTAAAACTATTGTAAAATTACTCCAAATGGCAAGAAAACCCTATTCACGAGCGCATCTCAGCTGTAGAATCTAACTAATGACCTAAAATGGGAAAAGAATCTATTTATACTAGGCCAAAAATTTTGGACAAAAATAACCCTACGGGGCGCTCTTAGCTGAAAATCATGTTCACTGAACATGGCCACCGCGGACCGCACAAAATGCATTGCGTCCTCGGTGGCTCATGTTGCAGTCCGCACAAAATGAACGCTGACCGCATTGGCAATAATCCTCCCATTTGACAACTCTAAAGTTGAGCTCAGCGGACCGCACAGAATTGAGTGCACTTGGCTGCCTGGAATTGAGCACTCTCTGAATCTCTTCATTGCGGATCGCACAGATTGGAGTGCAGCCGCATTGGTTCTGTTTTCTAAGCTTGAACTTGTTCTTGGTACTTGTGCATGTTTCACTCCTTCTTGAGCTGGTTTTGATGAATTGTCACCTTGTTGATCAAACCTTGCAATCAAGTACAACACGTAAGCCTTTGGGACTATTTTGTACACATTTCTAATCAAAACTCAAGTTAGAAGGAGTGTAAAATGCATCATAATCCTAGTTATCATCTATCTACCATTAAAAATAACTATAATACATATTATTTTCATCCTGCAAGTCAAGAGAATGGGAAATTCATGACATATTTATAGAGCAATCCTTGTATAAATTAAGGACAGGAACTGTAAGTTAAAGACCAAGTGTCCTTAACTTTTGAACTTGGAAATCAAAGTTAAAGACCAAGTGTCCTTAACTTTTGAACTTGGAATTCAAAGTTAAGGACCAAGTGTCCTTAACTTTTGAACTTAACTTTTGAACTTAGTATTCAAAGTTAAGGACCAAGCGTCCTTAACTTTTGAACTTGAGAATCAAAGTTAAGGACCAATAACTTTTGAACTTGGAAGTCAAAGTTAAGGACCGTGAGTCCTTAACTTTTGAACTTGGTATTCAAAGTTACGGACCAAGCATCCTTAAATTTTATACTTGGAACTCAAAGTTAAGGACCAAGCGTCCTTAACTTTTGAACTTGAAACTTGAAGTTCAGGACCATGAATCCTTAACTTTTGAATTTGGAACTCAAACTTTAGGATCGAGTGTCCTTAACTTTTGAATTTGGAACTTAAACTTCAGGACTGAGGGTTCTTAATTTTTGAACTTGTAAGTCAAAGTTCAGGACCTTTTGTCCTTAACTTTTGAAGTTGGAACTCAAAGTTCAGGACCAAGTGTCCTTAACTTTTGAACTTGTAATTAAGTTCAGGACCAAGTATCCTTAATTTTTACACTTGTAAGTCAAAGTTCAGGGCCTTTTGTCCTTAACTTTTAAAGTTGGAACTCGAAGTTCAGGACCAAGTGTCCTTAACTTTTGAACTTGTAATTGTAAGTTCAGGACCAAGTGTCCTTAACTTTTGAACTTGGGACTCAAAGTTCAGGACCAAGTGTCCTTAACTTTTGAACTTGGAACTCAAAGTTAAGGATCAAGTGTCCTTAACTTTTAAACTTGTAAGTCAAAGTTCATGACCATGTATCCTTAAGTTTTGAACTTGAAACTTGAAGTTCAGGACCAAGTGACCTTAACTTTTTCAAAACAATTTGCAAAACCAGAACATTATGTCCTTAATATTCAAAAGGACAGCAAAAAGTTAAGGACATTGTGTCATTAATTTGTTCAATACAATTTGCAAAATCAGGACACTATGTCCTTAATATTAGTAACAACAGTCATGTTAAGGACACCAAATCCTTAACATTATGTCCTCAATATTTATAGAATAATCACTGAACGCGATGTCCTTAACGTTATCAATCCAAAAAAGAAAGAAAAAAAATCAAATTCCTAGCAACGAAATAAAAATTAAACACAAACACACAAAAGCATGACTTATTGTAATTTTATGTCAATTTTTGGACGAAAAAGTTGAATTCTATCATTTGAAATCGGAATAGAAGCTTGTGGATCACAGTCTCTGCTGCTGCTTAGTTACGTGCTGCTGGTGCTGATCGTTAATAAGGAGCATAGGTATAAGCTTATAACAAAAAGGTATTTCCGTTCGGGCCGATAAAAGTTAGTTAAAGCAATAGCTAAAGACTAAAGATATCTAAAATTATAGCTTAAAAATAAAAACATGTGTTATTAATAACTATATGTACGCATCGCCTGAAAAAAAAAAAAAAAAACTCTACCTAATCCATATGAGACTTTTGCCTTCCACAAAGACAAAGAGTTAGAATAAAAAATGACCCCCAAAGAAATTTTTAACTTTGCATTGCCCGATAATAGTACTAACATAACGTACATGCCAATGCGCAAGATTCAGAGTATAGCATTGCATTGCATGAATGGATGGTCGAAAACTAACTTACGTGTAATTCAACAGCGTAAACTAACTAAATTTGATGATTTAGGTGTAAAGCTTGAAATGAGCAAAAGGGACCAAAAAGATTGAAGAGGATCAAGTTTTCAGCCAAAAACAAAAAATGTAGAGACGATTGTAATCGTCTCAGTGATTGAAAGCTATTCAAAAATAAGGAAACGCTGCCACGCCCCCTTTTATTGAGTAATAGATCTTTTATATCCATTACATATATGTCTTACAATTCTCAACTAATAAGAAACTTGATATATATATAATCATATATCCTTAGCTACTTGTGCGGTGCCTTGGGTGGCTTCACAATGAGAATGGGGCAATGCACATGATGAGCGCAGTAGTCACTCACACTTCCCAGAAAAGCCCTGCAAGCCAAGTTTTAGCACTGTGTAAAAAGGTTTTTACTTCAAATCGCGAACTCTTATTACGAGTAGACTAACCTCATTTCCTAAAGTATACAACACTTCTACTTAAACATTACAAAATAAGAATATTTATAGCACCAGGGTCTGCCTCACTTAAAATTTGAAACTACCTTTCACATTTTGGTGAAACTATATAATCCTCCTATATATATAATATAAGTTTCATTAGAATCATCACGTAAATAATAAGAATTATTCTACATATCCTGCATTTTCTGTGTCTTTCTTATTGTTCTTCGTACGGGACAAGGACTTCCTTTCCTTACCACCTTTTCTTGAACCGATGGTCTATCGGAAACAACCTCTCTAGCTGGTAGGGGTATGGTCTATGTACACACTATACTACACTACACTGTACTGGGTTTTTTTGTTGTTGTTGTACTGGAAAAGGACTTCCAGACAGTAAAATGCAGCGCTCTATATCTAATCAAGTAAAACTGCCTATTCAATTATGTGGTGCCACTGCTGTTTGTCTCGCAATGGAAAAAGAAAAATTACCTTTTGATTTTGCCAAGCCCTCGGCTACCCATAACTAGAAGGTCAACGTGCAACTCATCAGCAGCTTGACATATCTTATCTTTTGGGTCCCCTTCAAGGATCAGAGTGTCCGCCTTCACCTGAAACAATCATAAAAATTTACCTTATCAAAGTTTAATTTAAACATGAGTCATAGAAACAACAACTAGAACAACTTGAAATTCAAACAATTTATATGGGGCATAGAATATCTTCCAGATCAAACAAAAAGAGTACGGGCAAAAACTAACGCTAAATACTTGTCAACTTTCTTGCCTGATAGCTTGTGTTTGCACGTCAAGGGCCTTATTGAAAGAAACTATAAGGAATAAGCAGATATATATTTCTGCTTGATCTATCACATTTAATTTGTTATGTTTAATTTATATCTTATCAAATCAATTCTGTTTTGTGGTCACTAGGGTTGCGTTTGAATTACATTGCATTTCCTCAATAAGTTTGCAATACATATTAGGTGATGATTCACAAACTACGTATACAATTTATATATGTTCCACACGGTAATAGCAGTATAGAAAATCGTAATAATATGATAAGGCATGCATTATAATACCGAGATTGTGATACCAAGTTGATTAACATCATGAAGAACATAACTAACTTCATCATGATATTTTAACACGTCCATTCCAATTCTACGATCTATATAACCGGTATAAACTACAAGAATTGATCTCATATAAGTTAGGAAAGTGTAAGTTTACGATCTTGAAACGAAAGCTAATAAATGGTAATAATAATACAGTGTAAATAATAATGAAGAGTTCCACATTTGAAACCAAATGTTGTATAAAAATTTTCTTTTTTTTAGGAATTATATTTTCTTATACTGCAAAGCAAACGATCTCCAAAATTATGAGTTAGCTAGACCCATCCTCAAACAATTTTAGTTTCAAAAAATAGACTCATCCTCCAACTTATTCTGCTTTATTTTTTTTTTATGTAACATAAATAACGTCTAAAAAATTAAGTAAGAAATTAAGAATGGCAAGGAAATCGTTAAAGATACCCTCTTTTGCGTGCACATACGGAATGCCCGAGACAGTATTGTAGTTGCATTCTCTTGTTGTGCTTTTTTCACGGCTTCTACCATAGTAGGTGCTGCAAAGACAACTACTATAAACATAAAACATAGTTAGTATGATCGGATCATGCAGAAAATTATCAAAACAGGAAACTCATTTTCGATTTAATGTCTTCCATCGGTTGCTATAATAAATGAAGTTATGCTTAATAAATACCCTAAATATTCTTCGTCATAATTTCAAATTGGATTCTTTGATTTTAGCTTATTGAGACAGATATTTAATTCAATTAATTTTTTATCCTTCTTGTAATTAAAGATCATGGCCAATTGCATCTTCTGCTAGCACACGTAGAGCTAATGTGCTAGAGGAAAATGAAGGGGAAAAAGAAGGATGATTAAAGCAATTCATCAATTTACCTCTTTGAGATCTCAGCATAACCGTTTCTAATTTCTAATAAACTCAAGAAACCAGACACGGATCCAAGATTTGAACATTATGGGCTCACAATGAAAATTCTACCCCAACTCATTTAACTTATTAGTTTCGAAATCATTTTTACCACAAATACAAGGATCCAAAGTTACTAATTCGAATGAACCCATACCTTCCCCTTTACAATCCGCCCATGCACGAAACCTTATCGAGGCAACACAAATGGACATATCGCGGGTTGGGACTCACGTATTAATGTTAGGTAGAGGAAAAATTGAACCCCCTTGTATCGAAATCTTACGTAAGACTTGGATACATGCATGAATAATGTACGAGTGCAAGTACGGTCTCCGTCCCACTTCCATATTTGCTTTTTCATTTAAGGAAAGAGGAGTATTTTCTTTTTAGCAGTAAGTATCCTTTTACAAGTACGTACTAATTATTGTTAGAGCGGTGTGGTGTTTTACTGTCTAAATAAGCCACCATTTTGGGACATGTATAAATATAGAATTATGAGACAAATTAAATAATAAAGAATACCTGGTCCAGCAGGATAAACCATGGGGCTAAAAGGAGGTTGGACATTAATCAAAGTGATAATAGTGGTTTCTTCTTCAGAATTGTTGAGCAAGTGATCCAATGCCCAATTCAGAGCGTAGAAACTCTCTTCGCTCTCGTCCATAGCCACCATTATCATCTTCCTCTTTGTCTCCGTCGCTGCTGCTTCTGCTGCTGCCATGTGCGGTGGCTGCTCCTCCATCACACTTGTCGGAGCTGCACTTGTCTCCGCCGCTGTTGCGTCCATTTTACCGTCCGTCTCTCTCTCTCTCGGTTGGTCTTTTCTTCTCTCTTTGGTAGCTTTTATTTATATATTCTTTTTGGTAGCTTTTATTTATATATTCTTTCTCTTTTGAGACAATTTTGTCCCCAGTTAATTCGAGCGTGAAATGTTTGGTCGGCTTAAATGGGAAAAAACAAAGGCACTCAATACCAGGATCCAGCAAATTACTAATGCAAGAGTAGTATAAAGAAGTAGTCGTTCCGTTTTCATTTACGTAAACTTCTTATATTATTTAAGGAGCCAAATAAAATTAATTTTTATCACATTTTATGCAAAAATATTTTATTTTAATGATTAACTAGAATGATTTATAGTAATTCTTATATAATTTTTAAATATATAAATTTTATTTAAAATTAAAAAAATTTATGTTCAAAGTTATATGGGAGGAAATCCATCGCAGATAAATGCTGCTTCTATCTTTAGTTAATGGTCTTAAGTTAAAAATATGTGCCGTATATTCAAATAACCGAATCTTATCATCTTAAGTGTTAGAACTAAAAAATTATTAAATATATAAAATTAAAATGGAAAATAAAATATTTTAGAGCATACGTTCACTCGTTATTTTGTCTGGAACTTCCAGTGTTTTCTATTAACATCCAAATATCCAATTCAATTTTCAAACATCTTCGGTCGAGTTAACAGTCCATACACAGGCTCAAATTTTTAGGAACATATTTTTTTTGGGTTCACATAAAAAAAAATTAAACCCTTTATAAATTTGATAATAATTTAATTTAAAGTTATAATTTTATTTTCAATGAGAAGCTTTTATAACCACACAAATATTCTGTGCCCTATTTAAATTTGTTTAAGATTATAAATTTTAAAAAAAATTATTTTTTTCTTAAACTCTGTATCCATCAAATAAATTACGTGATATGGATGAATTTTTTTTCTTAAAAGAAAAAAGTTTTGGGAGAGCAATAACTATGAGGAAGAAACGTGGCTGCCATGCACGCAAGTATTCGGACAGAAATGCAAAAAGGAAGGAAAACACCAACTCGACATGCAGTAGTGAGGAAGCAAAAACTCCCCACGTTAGCTTCAATAAAACCTGTCAAACTCCCCTTGTACATCTTTTTGTCTTTTTCGGTTTTGTCGAGCACCGTATTATACTCCTCCCTCCGTTTCAGTGAAAAACCAATTTTAATTTCTGGTTTAATTAAAACAACAACAATTCAGTAGAGTTTCACAAAGTAAGATCTGGCGAGGGTAGTGTGTACGCAGATTTTATTCCTATTTCGAAGAAATATATAGGTTGTTTCTGAAAGACATTCGGTTCAAAATAATAAAAAGACAAAAGCAGAGAATATTAGATCTATCACGGAGATCATACGAAAAATAGGAACATAAAATACAGAAGAAAAATACAAAGCAAAAATGATGGCTAGTAAGTCGAACCTGCGTTGAAAATAGAAAATAGTAAGAAACGACATGACCCCTAGCTATCTTAGACAATAGTAAAATGGACCAGTAACATTACCTCCTTACTGAGCATCTGGTCTTCTCCTCTGTACATGCCCGAAACATCTGAACCTCGCTTCCCGTATCTTCTCATCAATGGCAGCCACGTGCACCTTCTCCCGAATATCATCATTCTTAATCTTATCCATCATAGTATGGCCGCACATCCACCTCAACATCCTCATTTCTGCTACTTTCATCTTTTGGATATGTGAGTTCTTAACATGCCAACACTCAGCCCCATATATCATGACCGGTCTGACCACCGCTTTATAGAGCTTACCTTTGAGTATCGTTGGCACTCTCTTGTCGCACACGACTCCAGATACTAACCTCCACTTCATCCATCCTACCCCAATACGGTGTGTGATATTCTCGTCGATCTCTCCTCCCCCGTGAATAACCGAACCAAGGTACTTGACGCTGCCTCTATTTGGGATAACCTGTGACTCAAGCCTCACATCCATGTCCACTTCCCCCGGTTCGGCACTGAACTTACACTCGAGGTATTCCGTCTTCGTTCTGCTTAGCTTGAAACCCTTAGACTCAAGCGTCCGTCTCCAAACTTCCAATCTCTCATTAACACCGTTCTGGTTTAACTTTCTTATTTAATAATATAATTTTAAAATTAGGTTTAACTACGTCTTTTATAATTTTAAAATTATATCATTAAATAAGAAATAAGAAAATGCAAAGTTAAATTTCTTTTAAATATAAAATAAGTTTTAAATACAATAGCAATAAAATAGCGCCTAATTAAACGAAAAATAAGTTTTATTAAATCCGTTCCAATTTGCGTGTTTATGTCTTTTTTTAATTTGTTTAAAAAGATTGTCTCTCTATATTCAGTAATTCGTTTTTAGTACCAACATTTTCATTGTTATCCTTTTTGACACTTTTTTTTATAAAAACGATATGGCATGTGCAAAATTACAAGATTCAAAAATTATTGTTAGAAAAATCATAAAATTCAAAAAAAAAAAAACGTTTAGTTACTTTAATATATATAACAAAATAATTTTATAATTTAATTTTACTTGAGGAGTGAAATTCAGTAACAATGCATAAAATTAATCCAAGCACTTAACCGTTAAATTGTTCATTTGGACTGAAATCCCTGTCCCATCCCAAAATATAAAAGGAAAAAGACGTTTGCAAATATTACACCATTTAGGCCGGATATAAAGGCATTCCTTCCGTTTCAATTTATCTGAACCCATTTCTTTTTTAATTAATATAAAAAAGAATAATCTTATTTCATATTTAGAAATAATTTATTTTTATTCAATAATTTATAGTTTGCACAAAATATATATGCTTTATTTTATACTACAAGTTCAAAAATCTTCTCTTTTTTCTTAAATTCAGTATTTAGTCAAATAGGTTCACATAAATTGAAACAGAGGAAGTAGTGTTTTTCCCTTTCATTTATATGGCGGTATTGATTGATACATAAAGAAGGGCAGCTTGATTCACAAAGCACCCGTACTTATGCAAGGTTCGAAAAAAAGTAACATCTCAAGGAGTGTAACCTATCTAGATGCAAGTATTAATAGCTGATTTTACGGCTCAAACCTGCAGCTAACTGGTGCATAGTTTAATAAATAAAGGAAGATTTTTTATGCATAAATTAAATTTGAATTTAAATAATATATATTGTTAATATAAAGAATTTTTTATATTATTAGATCACCAAAATATATCTAAAGCCTCATAAAAATATAAAATTTATAAGCTTGAAAATGTATTATGTTACCTGATGTAACAAAAAAAAATTATTTTCGTCCTTATACTCTAAAGATGCGAGAAGATGAGAGTGGCATGCGTGACGAACGAAATGCGAGAAGAAGATGCACAAATACTTTAATGAGTAAGTGTGAAAGGTTAACCGCGGTAGAAGTTAAAAGTAGAGGTAGATGGAATCACGCAGAAGAAGTACTAGGAAGAACTGATTCATAGAACATATATTTTTAATTTATCGAGGATATTACCCTCATTAAGAGGGGATGAATGTCGAAATTAATATTGTAGGTAATCGTATATTCTTTCTTTCCTTAATAGTAGTATTATTATTATTTTTGCATTCTCTTATTCTTGAATTTATAGTATTACGGCGGAATGACTTTCTGGCTACTTAAACTTGACGGGGTTTTAAAAGTCGATACATAAACTTTTAACTTTCCCATTTGAACACTCGAACTCATTTTTTCCGTAACTAATAAACACATTTAACCATGGACCATTCCCATGTGGCGTCTGTTAGTCCTAATCAGACGGTCGCGTGAGGAACACGACGTATAGGAGCGTGAAAGCCCCCTTCCCAGCGCCCAACAGTACAAAATGGGTTGTATTTAATTGTCTTCTTATTCATTCCTTCTAAAATACCCCCTTCCTCCATTTTTAAAAATCTGAAGCTCCATTCCTGCTTCTTGTAAAATCTGAAGCTCCGTTTTTATTTTATTTTCATCTTTTTAGACCGTGAAAATGGTGGAAAGCTGTATATTTTGTCATTGTAGAGTTGAAGATAAGTTTTGTATCACTTGGACCATACGAAGCTCGATCAGAACAAGATTAACAAATAATAAACGAAAACAAAAACAGGGGTGATTGACTATGATCGATTTTGGAAGGTGGGTGAGTGATTATGATCGATTTTGCAAGTTCCTCTAGCACGACTGACCTCACGCCATATCCACCACCATAAACAACTCCTTTTTGAATGTTGGAGAAGGTGAAAAGAATGTGGAAGATTCTGGAATTTAGAGATCGGAGAAGGTGATCGGAGGAAATGGCAGCTTTGGTGGTCATTATTAACCCTAGGGTCATATTCAGCGATGAGCACATCAGTGCCATTCTCGACGATATTTTACGAACTTATGGAGAGTTCATTGATAGCGAGAAGGGCATTACATACGTTCCCGTCACTTTTCAGATTCTTTTCACCTTCTCCGATCATCAAAATTCTGGAATGAATATAGGAGAGTTTCGTTAGAGAAAGGCTAAAATGGGGGAGGGGTTCAATCTATGGAATGAAAGAGGGGACTAGGGTTAGGGTTTTCGCGCCCTTGACGTGTAAGACATTTATTGATCATTTGCTAATTGGATGGACACGTATGTGTATTTGTAGTACACAATGTGTTTATTAGTTACGGAAAAAATGAGTTTGAGTGTTCAAATGGAAAAATAAAAAATTTATGTATCGGCTTAAAATAATCCGACAAGTTTAAGAGGCCAGGAAGTCATTTCGCCTAGTATTATTTGTTGTTTCTTTTGTTTCAGCTACCTCACTATCTTACTGTTGTGCTGCTTCTTTTTCTTTTGATGTTTTTCGAACAGAATATCTATCAAAAATAGCATCTTCCTTTACAAAATAGTGATAAAATTTGCGTACATGTTATTTTATTTAGATCCTACTTGTGAAATTACATTACTGAATTTTTTATTATTATTATATTGATATTGTGTTATCAATTATTAATGTTGCTCCAGAATCATATAAAATGGAACTGAGGCGTAATATTTTCGGAACAAAACGGAGTGAACATGAGTGGTCGCCTTGAAATTAAACACTTGTATACTCCAAAGGTAAATTCCAAAATAGCTTACAAGACTACTTCAAGAGGTTGCCAATCTATATCCAAACAAACTGGTGCAGTGGAACCAAAAATAAGAAACAAGAAGAAGATGAGAGTGCTAGTGGCCATTGACAATAGTGAAGAGAGCTTCAACGCTCTAACATGGATCCTTGATTATCTCCTCAGGCAGCCATCTCATATAATGGAGGAGGAGAAGGCGCCTTCTACAAAGCTCAGTCTTGTACATGTGATGGAGCCATTCCCTCAATACGCCTATCCTGGTACTCATGGTCTGTACTCCCTTTTTCTCTAAACTCACGGTTGGCTATTTTCATTTCGACAAAATAACAAAGAGACAGATTTAAATTTTCGAGCGGAGGTTTCTCGATATATAGAAAAAATATTAAAGTGGAATTATTTTTTTTTTCCAACGTATTTGACAATTTGCTTCGTGCCATGAAGGAAACGATGATTTTATTGATATATTTTTGTGTTTGGACATAGTGATAAAATCAGCAACTCGGGCGCAAGCGCAAGAGGCAGCACGCATACTGGCGCGTGCCTCTGAAATGTGCAAAGACAAAATGGTTCGTTTCTCTGAGCGAACTTCATTTATAGCCCATCGGCCCAAACATATAGCACTCGGTAGCCCAAAAACTACAACATACAATTTATAGCCCAAAAATAATTCTAATGGCTAGCCCTCCTCCGGGAGTACACCATCCGAAACGAGCTCCATAAAATCTAGGCGAGATCATTACTGTTATCCATACCTCTATTTCTGGACCAACTCTGTGTGAATATATATAAGGGAGTACAATGAAAGAGAGGACCTTGATTTCTATATGGAGATAGCTAACTATTTATAGGATAATTTCAGGCCAATGTACTCAAATATTTTAATTGTTTCTCAATCAAGAAGGACTAATATATTTTAATATTAAAACGTATAGCTGTAACCTATGCCTTGCTCTTTCCATCCCTCTTTTTTTTGCTTCCTTTCTAAAGTCAGTGTTATTGATGGTGAACTTCCAAAGAGAAGTCTGATGCTAATTACTACGAAATTTCAAATGAATGAAGGAGTTAGTAAGATTCTCTGTTATAAACTGATAATGCTCTAGACTACTTCAACAATCAAGATTATCCTTTAGTTATTAGCCATATGTCAGCTTCTAATTAAAAGTCCAGTTCTACCTTGTCGTCAATGTTGAGTACGGTACCGAGGAGCCACTATCATCATATCGTTGGATACACTCTTCATGTGCAAGGGCTGATTCTTTTTCATGGGCATGCGATCTTTTTTAAAAAATAATAATAGTAGTGGTGACACTTCAACTAAAAACATAATTTTCCTATTGCTTCAATATATCATCTAAAGACAAACTATCGAAGAAGTACACTTTTATTTACATATAATTAGTTATACTTTTACAATATTCTCAAAATTTTAGTGGGAATAATCAAATTATTTATAAAATAGACAGTCACTATACAAAATATATACTAAATAAAAAAATATATAAAATAGAATATCACTATACAAATATATACTAAATAGACTATGATTATACAAAATAGACTGTCACTACAAAAAATATACAAAATAGACTGTCACTATACAATTTATATACAAAATAGATTGTCACTAAACAAAATATACTAAATAGATTGCCACTATACAATTTATATACACTAGACTGTCATTATACGAAATATATACAAAAAATATATAAAATAGACTGTCACTATATAAAAAATATACAAAATAGATATAATTATACAAAATATATGAAAAATAGATGTTACTATACAAAAAAGACTGTCATTATATAAAAATACATGATACACTCAAAATATATACAATTTTGATACATTGTTTAGACAGATTATACATTTTTCGAACTTAGGATATAATATTTATACATTGCAAAAAAGGTTTGCTCTATCGCGCCAGGTAGAGGTCAAACCTGCAACCTTCAGTTTAGGAAACAGGCGCCCTATCCATTGAGCTACAGGCACTTGTGTTGTCATACTCATTCCTTTCGGCTACTATATGCAATATGTTTAGGCCGAAGGGCCATTTTTTGAAAGTGGTATAAAACATGGACTATTAAAATTTTGAGGGGCTATAGAAGGTTATTTTCTCTATAATCCTCTAAATATTCATAAGTTATTATGGCATTTTTTTAATTTCGGAAAAGTTTTATTAACTAAAATTTGACAAACACATGTGAAAAAGAATATTTAAAATATACCTGCACAATTTAATGGAATATTCCCTTTTTGTTCCTTTTTCCCAATTTTGATTCATTTTGTTTAGTAAATTTATATACTCCCTCCGTTTCAATTTATGTGGACCCATTTGACTGGGCATGAAATTTAAGAAAAGAGAGAAGATTTTTGAATTTGTGGTGTAAAATGAAGCACATATATTTTGTGTGGCTATAAATCATTACATAAAGATAAATTGTTTCCAAATAGGGAAAGAGGTCATTTTTTGGCGCGGACTAAAAAGGAAATAGGTTCACATAAATTGAAACGGAGGGAGTATTTAATTTGGTGTTTAGATCAAAGCAGAAAGTCTAATTCTTGAGGGTGATCCAAAGAACATGCTATGTGAAGCGACAGAAAAAATGAACATCGATCTTCTTGCAGTTGGTAGCCGTGGAATGGGGCCAAATAAAAAGGTGACTTTCCTATAGCATATTTTCCGATAATGCTTTTTCGTTGGGGAAAAATAAAATAGCTAGTTAGCCGTTTGTATTTATTAACTCAAAAAACTCGCGTTTTCAACCGAACAACAGAAATCTTAGCAATTGAACTTCCAAATTTCAATTCGATTTTAGCAGTTGATATTTAATCAATTCATTAATTTCAATGTCAACAATGTAAAATCGAAACCCAGTAGCTATTTCTTTTACTCAAACCTTCAGCTCAACAAAAATCCCATGGAAACACCAACCTTTTATCGTCCATCACCATCAATCCTTCTCTTTACCCTACCACCACTGCTTTTGCCAGAAGAAGAGAAGCAGAGTTTAATTTGTGTCAAACCCAGATAAATAGAAGGAAAATAATGAATTGTCCAAAGACAGTAGTAGAAACAAAGCCACCATTCCAATAAAGAAAAGAAAGAGAAGTTTTTCCTAAAAGAAGTTAACAAAAAAAGAAACCCACAAAAAATAGAATCCAAATGGAGAGAACAAAAGAGAAGGAAGGATAATTTTGTACCGAAATTTCTTTTCACTCGTATGATAATTTTCTTTTCCTGTGAAGCTACTTCGTTTTTAGTTTATCACTAAGCTTCTGTTGCTAAACACGTTTAGAATTGAACATCCAAAGACTTAGAATTCACTACTGTTGTGGATATCCATTTCATATTTTCACATCTTCCTAAAAAGACTTACAAACCAGCAAGTAGCTACCAAATTCTAGGAAAAACTTACAAATAACTTTCAAGGAATTATGTGAGTAACTTACTGAAGTATTTTATAAATTCTTGCAAGAAGAAGTTTACAAATGGCTTACAAGTAGCTTCGTGAAGTAGCTTACAAGTAAAGTTTTTGTTGTGGTGTAAACATGGAGTTAAAATTAATTTATTTTGTGCACCACTTGAAAGTGAAATAATATATCTATACTTTTTTCTATTTTACTTGCTTTATAATTTTATTTTAAACACATTATGAACACGACATTTTATGTTGCGACCAAAACACTCACGCAAGTGCATGTGATCGTCAAGTAATAGAGTAGTGAGTAGAGTATTGTTCCCACGAAAACTTGTGATCAACTATTGACTGATTCCAACCCAATTACTTTATCTATCAAAGAGATTCTTCACAAAATAAAGATGTAATTGTTTTACTATCTAAATTATCAAGAAATAATCTAGCCAGAGCAATTAACCAAACGAATAGCAATTTCGAGTAACAAACAGTAGGAGAGGATATGCCAAGGTCACGGGCTAGTTAACAATCTTGTTGTGTTCTTGGCTTAAAATGACTAATCGATTTATCTGGGTTATTGATTGACAGGGTTTATATTACTCATAAGAATCTGTCGAGTTCTTACTCGCCTATTCAAGTTAACGCAATGCCTATATGTCTATGGAATTAAGATTAACAAGAACGCATTTACAATTCATGTATTTCAACCAAACAAGGCAATTGGGTATATGTCTATCCCAATTGCGAATCCGTTCCCCGAGGTCCGGGTTCAAGAACTTGCTCTATTTAATTCTATATGCAACCTAAAGTTCCCACTTTCGAGTTCAATTCTAGATTCGTAGATAGTATTTCACTATTAGTTACTCCGCAAAATAATTAAAAGCAGAATTAAATAAACAACCCAAGATGATAAACCAACTTTGTCAAATTAGACCTCAAACAACAACATTCATGTTTTACCCATGACCCTAGAGCAATGGGTTTTAGCCACTCATACTAATGTTCATCACAAATAGATTCAATTTCATCACAATTAGCCAAAAACAAAGAGAAGAAAAGAAGAACTTGATGATCCAAATCCCTCCTTGCCTCTTGCCTCTCTATCTCCTGCTTTAGCCTATGAAAACCTTGATAATTTGACCTTGGGCGAGCTTGACTTTATTTAGGTTAAGTGGGTTTCTCTCCAGATTTCCAACTTTACCCCTAAATAACAATTTTTCGGACCGGACACGCGCGAGCTCACGCGCCTCTTTGCGCGTTTCTTCGTGTGTGATTCTGCCTCGGTCTTTCTAGCTCGCGAACTACCGCACGACTTCGCGCGTCTGGGCTTGATTTTTTTCTTTATTTTCTTGCCTTGTCCTTGCGCACTCAACTTCGAGGGGTCGTTTTTGCTCTTAAATCATTCCAATAGTCTCTTGAAGGCATCATATAAGCTCCTCATCCTGCAATGTATACAAATCACAATTAGAGCCTATTTTCATCAATTAATCGTATTATGTTATTGGAATATAATTAAGCGGAAGCATAAACAATAGCTAAATCACCTAGATTTCGCCTATTATCAACTCCCCACACTTAATTCATTGCTAGTATTCGAGTAATCAAACTATACCCTCTATAGAATCCTTCACTCAACCATTTCCCCTAACGCATTACACCTAGAACAATGTACATACATTACGCCTAGCAGTGAATAATCCTAGCCTCAAAGCCGACTCTCAAATGCCATGCAATATTCACACTTCCTCAAAGTACTCTACACAAAAGTCAAGACTTTCTTTTCCGCCACGAATCATATGCCCTCACAATCACATCAACAAAAACTGAATTCAATCCACACATTTGAGTCATATACTCACATATATCAAGGAAAGCACTCACTCGCACAAAAGAAGTCACATGCATGCAATTGGTACCATAAGCTTGCCCTTAATGTAAATCTCTACTAATGTAGGTTAGCTCGACCCAAAATCAATTAGGACTTTTTCATGGTTGTAATACGGGCTAAGGGACGGGTAGGATATATTTAGGAATAGTGACTCAGCCTCCTAAGCACTTTAACACATCACATGAGCAATTTTTAGCTCAAATTCTTCAACCCACTTCTCATTCACAAACAAAATCATCACACAAATACTCCCTTCTTCTTTAAGCACTCTATTAATTCATACCCACTAGCTGGAACAAGACACAATGTATTCATCTCTCTTTTTCTCTTCTTTTTTTTCAGTTTATTCTTCTTTTTCTTTTCACTTTCCGCTAGTGGTGTAATATTTTACGAAACAAGTGCACCTTTCTTCCTTCTATTGATTCCACTCAAAAGCCACCCGTCATTTATTTCCTTCTTACTTCTTTTAGCGCTCCTCTCACAATTAAAGTGCTTTAAGAGGTAAAAGGATCAAAACAGGATCAATTAAGAACAAAAGGGTATAGGCTTGTAATGTGGGTGCCAAACAAAAGTCTATAGGCTCAAAGGGTTAGCTAGGGACAAATTTTATTTATGATAAGCAATTAAGCTCAAAAAGGATCAAAGAAAGCCTAACATCATTTTTCAAACCGAGCATCACCTAAAATTTCTCTTCAACTCACATACCGGGCAAGTTCTAGACACAAGTACAATACATGGACTACACAAACACTCACCACACATGGCATATGACTCATTCAGATCAGCTCATCAAGATGCTCCATTACGAGCATTCAATTCAGTAACAAACATACAAATTAAGGCACTTGCAGTGAGATTCAACAATTAGGATTAAGCGTTACACTCTAGGGTCTATTGTGTTCAGGTGTGTCAACGCTATGGGTTCTCTTTCAATTTTATAGCTCGTAGCCCATTTCCCTAATCTACAAATCTAAAAAGAAAACAAAAATAAAAATTATCTATGCCCGGTTCAAACTAAACCCTTGGAAAAGAACCTTGGCCTAAAGAAAAACCAAGGGGGAGTTGCTACACTACCTAAGAAGAAAATAAAAAATCTTTTTGGTGTTTTTTCTAGACTAACTTCCCACAAGAACCCCGTCGAAAGGGATCCGTTGTCGGGCCGAACCATTTATCTAAATTAACAAATGATTCCTACTCCACATCATCAAAACTACCAAGTCAAAAATGAGACAAAGCAAGACAAAACCAACAATCAATCGATACAGATACATACAACATACAATGAAGAAATCCCCCCCCCCCCACACTTAAAAATGAAGACATGTCCCCATGGCTTATAATTTAAAAGAGCAGTGAGGTAAAGAGACTTCCTTGGAGCTTCACTCTTGGTCGGAAACGGTTTCGGGGTTCACGTTGCACGCACGCCCCAAATCTCGCAACCAACCCATGAACTTCTTTTACAACTGGAATTGTCGGTCAGCTATAGCATCCACACGAGTGCCCAACTCAGTTATGGAGGTGTGTAGACCAGCCACTTCCTGCTCCAATGCGGTGTACCGGGACACTCTGGCAGTTTTTGAAGAGGACGCTTCTCCTAACAGTGCTGTTGGGGCTGGTGCCACGTCCATTTGGTCATCCTCGTCCTCCTCCGATGCATCAGAACCACTCTCATCCTCTCCTTCTGTCGCTGCCGCTAGGGGTGGCCCCATGGTGTTCTTGCCAGGTCGGATCTTATGGTCTTTTTTTACCAGCACGTCCACACGAGTATTTTCGGGCCCCTACGCTTGCCTGCAAAGTTTAGTCACTAAAGAGGGGAAAAAGAACCCATACTGGCGTTGGGGGCACCGGATAAACATCTCGTTGTGGATCACTTTGGCCATGTCAAATGGAAGACCCTTAACGAAACACCAAATCAATACAGCTCGGGGTCCATTCACCTCCGTAGTATTTTTAGAGGGAATGAGGCGACTGTTAATCACATACAACCAGTTCTTCGCCTTAGGAGTTAGGACGGAGGAGTGGAACTTCTCTCCGTGTTCTAGCCACTCCACCATTTTGTCGGGTGCGCAAATTTCATCAAAGACGTGCTCCCACTTGGCATCTGTTGGTTGTCGCCCCCACTCATAAAAGTCTATATTGTCAGGCAGAGGGTTGAGCAATTGATATGTTGTGCGTATTGCCTCAATGGAGGCATCCACCACCTTACAGCACACTGTGACCACATTGTTGACGTGCTGGCAGATTGGCGTAAAATTCTCGCACGTCCATTACATTATCCTCCCCAGGCTCATCAATAAAGGATTGCAGACCCCACTCTGTCAAATCCGAATACATGTGTGGGCAGCGTTCCTTGACCGAACAGAGGTCAATGCCCCTCTCCGGAATTGGCGTTTTGGTGGCCTTCTCCGTAAAACGGGTCTGAGCCGCAAGTGAGACAAATTTGTTGTTGTCATAGGCAAGGGCTGCCCTTTGGCGGCTTGAGGATGGACCTGTGGCCTGGCGCTTTTTCGATGGTGCCATAATACCTGCAAAAAGTGAACACATTAGCTCAGCCCAATAAAAATAGTGTGAATTAATGCGGTTACTCAGACTTCACACGCAAAATTAGTCACAACTACATAATCATGCTCATTGAGACCTTTCCACAAACACCTTGTGGGCATTAGGCTCTCACACTCTTTGCATAGTGTCTTGCAACAATGGCCTCCCACAAAATCTCATAAATAACCCAAATCAAGTACCACCCACCCACACTTACAACAAACTAACCCCACAACATATGTCACCAAGTTGGAACACCAAATCACAAAAATAACTACACTAATGGCATAAAATACAACACACAAAAAATCTGAAAATAGAAAGAGAAAAATAGAAAAAGAAAGAAAGAAAAACTAAAAAACTAGGGTTCATACCTTGTGAAGGAGAATGGGGAAGAAGGTGAAGGGGGGATGAGGGCTGGGATCGTTCGGATTAGGGATGGGGTTGAGTGAAGAGTGTTTGTTTTGGTGAGGTTTGATTTGGGATTGTTTGGAAAAGGGATGGGGGAGAGGAACGGGTATTTTTATTAGAAGGGGGGAAATTTTGTCTAAAAAGTAACCAATTAAACTTAAAAAAAACAAAGAACAACTAAAAAAAACACAAAACGCCAGAAATTTACGTCAGGTGCGCGAACTATTGCGCGACCTCGCGCGCCCTTCGCGCGTCCAATTGCGTTCCAGGCAGAATGGTTTGCCCAGGCGCGCGAAGTTTGGAGTTTGCGTGCCTCTTCGCGCAGTTCTGTTTTGTTTCAGGCATAATGGTTTGCCCAGGCGCACGAACTTGTGCGCGAAGTGGGCGCGAAGTCGCACTCCTGGGCGTTTATTTTTGCATTTTTTCACCTGTTTTGCTCCTGGTTGATGGTCCTTTCACCCGTCCTTCGTAGCCTGCATTTGTTAGTATGTTAAAACTCAAAATCAAACACCACTACTATAGTTGGGTTTCCTCCCAACCAGTGCCTTATTTAAAGTCGTGGCACAATGGTTACAACAATTCAATGGGTTGCCTCCCATCCAGCGCCTGATTTAACGTCGTGGCACGACTCAACATGTTCTCAAGCATCATTCAAGTCCACCGAGGTCTTGTGACATGCAAAGTCACCCCCTAGTAATGTTTTATCCTCTGACCATTCACCAAGAACGTGCCAGTTGAACTCATATCTCTCAACTCCACGGATCCATGAGGCTTCACACTTACCACAACAAAAGGGCCTGACCAACGAGATTTAAGCTTTCCGAAAAAAAGCTTCAACCTCGAATTTAACAAAAGAACTTCTGGCCCTGGCTCGAACTCTCGATGTTGAATGTGATTGTCATGCCACCTCTTAGTTTTCTCTTTATACAATTTGGAATTCTTATATGCATGTAATCGAAACTCCTCGAGCTCATCGAGTTGCAGCAACCTCTTCTCTCCAGCTAAGTCCCCATCAATGTTCAGCTTCTTTATTGCCCAATAGGCCTTGTGCTCAAGTTCGATAGGCAAGTGACATGCCTTCCCATACACTAATATATACGGAAAAACACATATGGGAGTTTTGTATGATGTTCGATACGCCCATAATGCGTCGTCTAACTTCCCGGCCCAATCTTTTCTATTTGCATTCACTATTTTCTCAAGAATTTGCTTGACCTCTCTGTTTGAAAATTCCACTTGACCACTCGTTTGAGGGTGGTAGGAAGTGGAGACCTTGTGCTTCACTCCGTACTTTGCAAGGACATTGTTCAACAGTTTATTGCATAAATGCGTACCTCCATCACTGATCAACACTCTGGAAGTTCCAAAACGGGTGAAGATGTGCTTATTGACAAAGCTTACCACCACCTTTGCATCATTAGTGGGAAGAGCAATGGCCTCTACCCACTTAGACACATAGTCAACTGCCACCAAGATGTACCTATGACCGTTAGAGTGTGGAAACGGTCCCATGAAGTCAATTCCCCAAACATCGAAAAGCTCCATTGCTAGAATTTTTTCCAGCAGCATCTCGTGCTTCTCCGTGATCGTTCCGGTTCTTTGGAACCTATCACACATTTTAACAAAGGTGTGTGCATCCCTAAACAACTTTGGCCAATAGAAACCTGATTGCAGCACTTTTTGATTGGTCTTGTCTCCACCGTGATGACCCCCGTATGGCGAGGCGTGACAGCTATGAAGTATGGAGCTCATTTCCTCCTCAGGAACACACCTCCACACCAATTGATCTACACAGAGCTTGTATAAGAATGGCTCATCCCACATGTAGAGCCTCACGTCATGCAAGAACCATCTTCTATTGTCTGGTGTCAATTCTGGTGGTGTCACCACACTTGCAATGAAGTTCACATAATCTGCATACCACGGGGTTGTGCTTGAGGTGATTGCCAATAACTGCTCATCAGGTAATGTTTCTTTGATTGTACCCCCTTCAGCCGCATGGTTCCAATTTTCTAATCTGGACAGGTGATCAGCCATTTGATTCTCTGTTCCTTTGCGATCTCGGATCTCTAAATCAATCTCTTGCAACAGTAGGACCCACTGAATCAGCCTCGGCTTGGCGTCCTTTTTCTCAAACAGGTACCTGATGGCCGAATGATCTGTGTAGACGATGACTTTGGTCCCCACAAGATACGCCCAGAACTTGTCAAACTCCTACACCACTGCAAGCAACTCTTTTTCAGTGATAGTGTAGTTCATCTGAGCTGGATTCAAAGTTTTGCTCGCTTAGTAGATGGAGTGAAAGATCTTGTTTCTCCTTTGCCCCAATACATCTCCAATAGCCAAGTCGTTCGCGTCGCACATCAATTCAAATGATTGCTCCCATTCTGGAGCAATTATGATTGGTGCAGTCACCAACTTGCCCTTCAACTCCTCGAATGGCTTCAGACAGGCATCATCAAATTTAAAGGCGACATCCTTCTCAAGCAACCTGCACAAGGGAGAGGAAATTTTTGAGAAATCTTTAATAAAAGGACGATAAAAACTTGCATGGCCCAAGAAACTGCGGATGCCTTTGACAGATATCGGTGGAGGCAATTTTTCAATCGCTTCCACCTTTGCCTTGTCCACCTGCAAACCATCTTTGGACACCTTGTGTCCCAAAACTATACCTTCACGTACCATGAAATGGAACTTTTCCCAGTTTAGCACCAAGTTAGTCTCTTCACACCTAGCAAGGACTTTATCGAGGTTCATTAAGCAGTTATCAAAAGAACATCCAAAAATAGAAAAATCAGCCATGAATACTTCTACAAACCTCTCGACCATGTCAGTAAAAATGGCCATCATCCACCTTTGAAAAGTCGCAGGTGCATTACAAAGACTAAAGGGCATTCTCTTGAACGCATACGTTCCATAAAAGTGGTCTTTTCTTGGTCCTCGGGGGCTATAGCAATCTGATTATACCCCGAGTAACCATCCAAGAAGCAGTAGTACTCCTGGCCAGCTAATCTATCAAGCATTTGGTCAATGAAGGGGAGGGGAAAGTGGTCCTTTCGGGTGGCATTGTTCAATTTTCTATAGTCAATGCAAATTCTCCACCCGGTGACAGTTCTTGTAGGTATTAAATCATTATTCTCATTAACTACCACAGTCATCCCCCCTTTCTTAGGGACACATTGAACGGGGCTTACCCATTTGCTGTCAGAGATAGGAAATACAATACTTGCATCAAGCCACTTAATCACTTCTTTTCTTACCACCTCTTTCATGATTGGATTGAGTCGGCGTTGTTGCTCAACGCTGGGCTTATTTCCATCCTCCATGAGGATTTTTTGCATGCAAAAGGTTGGACTGATGCCCTTAATGTCAGACATCGTCCACCCAAGTGCACACTTGTGCTCACGTAGCACTCTCAACGGCTTTTCTTCCTGCAATTTAGACAAGTCAGAAGAAACAATAATAGCTAGGGTGTTAGAGTCACCCAAATAAGTATGTTGCAGGTGAGATGGGAGAGGTTTAAGCTCCAATTTTGGGGCTTCCTCAATTGACGGTTTTGGAGGAGGTCCCTCTGGCCTGTTCAAGGGTTAAAATGGGTGTATCCTCTGCATGTATACACAAGATGTATCAAAGATGTACATTATCTCCTCAACCTCCTCATCAATCCCCAAGCTATCAAACAACATAAGTGCTTTCTCTAGAGAATCGTCTAGATAAACACTCGCATCACGAATCTGCTCATCAACCTCAACGGCAGATATCATTGAGAGCTCCTCATAGTGACGGGGAAGTTGGATTGCTTTGTAGACATTGAAAACTTCTTCCTCCTCATCTACCCTCAAGATCATCCTTATCTCTCTCACTTTGATATTCGCATCACCAGTAGCCAAGAGAGGTCGCCCCAATATGATTGGGACAAGTTCATCCACCTCATAATCGAGGATAATGAAATTAGCAGGGAAGATAAATTTCCCAATCTGCAGCAACACATCTTCGATCACCCACTCAGGGTGTGCTATCGACCTATCAGCCAGCTATAACATCACACTAGTTGGCCTTGGAGCTCCCAGACCCAATTGTTTGAACAAAGACAGGGGCATCAGATTTATGTTTGCCCCCAAATCAAAAATAGCACGACCCACATCAATATTACCAATACGTACAAGAATCGTAAAGCTGACATGATCCTTAAGCTTTTGAGGGAGCTTATTTTGGACCCTAGAAGTGCACTCCTCAGTAAGTGCAATTGTCTCAAATTCAGTCAATCTCCTTTTATGAGTCACTATGTCTTTTATGTACTTAGCATATTTTGGAATTTTGCAAAGCACATCAACCAGTGGAATATTCAATTGAACCTGGCTCAACATGGAGAGGAATTTGCTGAACATGCGATCATCATTCTTCTTTTGCAATCTTTGGGGGAAAGGTGGTGGTGGCCTTGGGGCCTCTACTGGCTTTGGAATTTCAACAGTCTTCTCTGGCTCGTTTGTCACTTTTTGGATCAAATCCCCCTCAGGTGCAGGCTTATCTTTCCTTTTCTTTGGCACTTCCTCAAGCTCTCTCATGTTTCTAAGTGTAACGTCATTCACTTGTGGATTCTTCTCTGTATCACTGGGGAGAGCGCCTGCAGGTCTAGTGTTTTGATTAGTTGCTAACTGCCCATCTGCCTCTCAAGATTTCTGAAATCAGTTATGAGCTTCTGATTGTCAATCAATAACTTCTTTAACAGTTTATTGGTGCTTTCTTCCATTTGCTGGGGAGGTCTCTGAGGCTGATTGAAACCCCCTTGTGGTCTAGGCTGATTCTGATTCTGCTGATTTCCACCCCATGAAAAGTTGGGATGATTCCTCCAATTTGGATTGTAAGAATTCCCGTATTGTGCATGCTGATTTGGTGGACCTCTATTCTGTTGCCCCACATAGTATATGGATTCGGGATTTGTGGGGAACATATCACTCATATGACTGTCTCCACATAGTTCGCAGCAAATAGCCATCTGCTGAATCTGTTGCATCTGTTGAGGTTGCTGCATTGTCATCCTGGTCATCTGATTAGCCAGCGTTGCAATATCGGCTCTCATTGCTGATAGGTCATCGAGCTCAAGTAACCCAACTATTTTTTGCTTAACTGCCCGTCGTGAGTCACCCTCACCTTGCCAGTTATTGTCATTAGCCGTGAAGGTATTCAGCAATAGTTGGATTTCATTGTACGGTCGGGCCACGCAACTACCCCCACAAATTGAGTCAAGATTCATCTTTGACGCATCATCTAACCCATCTACAAAAGTATGAACCAATACCTCATCCGTCTGATAATGATTTGGACAATCTCTTAGCATCTTCTTGTACCTTTCCCATGCCTGACGAAGAGTCTCGCCTGTTCGTTGTTCGAACCCAAGGATTTGACTCCTCAGTACCTTTTTCTTCTTAGTTGGGAAAAACTTGATTAAGAATTTCCTTGCCAAATCATCCCAAGTGCGGATTGAATTTGCTGGCTCTTAATTCAACCCACTCCTTAGCTTCCCCGATCAGACAAAAGGAGAAAAGTGTCAGCCTAACATAGTCCTTGGAAACGTTCGGATAGTTGTAGGTATCCGTAATTTCCAAAAAATTCTGAATATGCCTATGCGGGTCTTCATGAGGTAGACCTACAAATTACCCTGTGGACTGGACCAACTGCACCATGTATTGTTTCAGCTCAAAATGCCCAGCGATGTTAGGCTTCACGATAGCCTGAGTCATATTAGCCAGACTGGGCCTTGCGGCTTCAATCACCGCACGTTCCTCATTACCTGCCATCTCAATTGGTTGTGGTTGAACTACGATGTCCAACTCTCTTTCAATTCTGGTTCTAGTGTCCACCTCCCTCCTCAATCTGTGAAGTGTTCGTTCAATTTAGGGATCGAGAGGAAGGAGATTGTTTGCGCTTCTACTTCATCGCATTCAATAGAAAATCTTGTATTAGCACAAACAAAGTGAACTGACAGTTAAAACTCGAATAAATAAATAAATAATAAAGCTCAATTCAGTCAAGTAGCAAATTTCTAAGTCCCCGGCAACGGCGCCAAAAACTTGTTGCGACCAAAAACATTCATGCAAGTGCACGTGATCGTCAAGTAATAGAGTAGTGAGTAGAGTATCGTTCCCACGAAGACTTGTGATCTACTATTGACTGATTCCAACCCAATGACTTTATCTATCCAAGAAATTCTTCACAAAATAAAGATGTAATTGTTTTACTATCTAAATTATCAAGAAATAATCTAACTAGAGCAATTAACCAAATGAATAGCAATTTTGAGTAACAAACAGTAGGAGAGAATATTCTAGGGTTACGGGCTAGTTAACAATCTTGTTGTGCTCTTGGCTTAAAATGATTAATCGATTTATCTGGGTTATTGATTCACAGGGTTTATACTACTCATAAGAATCTGCCGAGTTCTTATTCGCCTATTCAAACTCAATGCATATATGTCTATGGAATTAAGATTAACAAGAACACATTTACAATTCCTATATTTCAACCAAACAAGGCAATTGGGTAGATGTCTATCCCAATTGCGAATCCGTTCCCCAAGGCCCGGGTTCAAGAACTTGCTCTATTTAATTCTATATGCAACCTAAAGTTACCACTTTCGAGTTCAACTCTAGATTCGTAGATAGTATTTCACTGTTAGCTACTCAGTAAAATAATTAAAAGCAGAATTAAATAAACAACCCAAGATGATAAACCAACTTTGTCAAATTAGACCTCAAACAACAACATTCATATTTTACCCATGACCCTAGAGCAATGGGTTTTAGACACTCATGCTAATGTTCATCACAAATAGATTCAATTTCATCACAATTAGCCAAAAACAAAGAGAAGAAAAGAAGAACTTGATGATCCAAATCCCTTCTTGCCTCTTGCCTTTCTATCTCCTACTTTAGCCTATGAAAACCTTGATAATTTGACCTTGGCCGAGCTTGACTTTATATAGGTTAAGTGGGTTTCTCTCCAGATTTTCAATTTTACCCCTAAATAACACTTTTCCGGACCGGAGACGCGCGAGCTTGCGCGCCTCTTCGCGCGTTTCTTCGCGCATGATTCTTCCTCGGTCTTTCTAGCGCGTGAACTACCACGCGATTTCGTGCGTTCTTCTTGTTTTTTTCTTCATTTTCTTGCCTCTTCCTTGCGCACTCAACTCCGAGGGGTCGTTTTTGCTCTTAAATCATTCCAATAGTCTCTTGAAGGCATGATATAATCTCCTCATCCTGCAATGTATACAAATCACAATTAGAGCCTATTTTTCATCAATTAACCGTATTATGTCATTGGAATATAATTAAGCAGAAGCATAAACAATAGCTAAATCACCTAGATTTCGCCTATTATCAAGTCTATTTCCTGTTTCTGAGTCGCAAATTATGGACGGATTCGGTCGCAAACTATTTCAGACCAGTTATTTTACGACCGTGTTATTTCGGTCTGAATGTGATCGGAAATTAGTATTTTCTGACCGTTTTCACAATCGGAGAATAGCTATTTTCTAGTAGTGGCAGCAAGTTGTAGTGGTGATGAAATAAATTTGAATCAATTTGAAATAGGTGTAGATAATGTTTTTGCATATAATATTGTGCTTCACATCAGTAAGTTCCAGTGGTGCTTATGATTTCTTGAGTCAAACAGCCTTTCTATCCTCACAAGGTAGGGGTAAGTTTTGCGTACATACTACCCTCCCCAGACCGTACGATATGGGATAATACTAGGTATGTCATTGTTATTATTGTTGTTGTTAAACATTATTGAAGATAATGAGAATCTTGAACCTCAATTTGTCGAAGATGTCAACAAAGATATGAATAGCCAAAATGACAAGAGCCAAATTAACTAGAGTCGACTTTACTTGCTAAACGTACAGTTTTGGGACCAATAGTCAAAACACCTAATAATGTAAAATCAATTGGCTATATGTCACCACCCCAATCTCGGTCGTGATGGCGCCCAACATAACTGCTAGGCAAGCCCGACCATTTACACTCTCAACCCGAGCATGAAGCTCAAAACCAGTCATTTGAATATCATTAATCAACAATAACGCTAAAATTTTTAATTGATAGATAGAAACCAAACTGAATATCAAGATAACACCGAATACACTCCCAAAGACCTGGGGGTCATGAGTCTAAAGCCTCTAACAATACGGTGTAATAATACTCCAATAATACATAGTTTCGAAAGCTGCGGAAAGATAATAAAAAGGGATAGGGGAGGAGTCGAGTCCTGCGGACGTCAGGCAGCTACCTCGACAACTCCAAATAAACTCTGAAACAGCAAATAGCTCAAACTATGCTCCCGGGACACCTGAATCTGCACACGTGGTGCAGGGAGTAAAGTGAGTACTTCCAACTCAGTGGTAATAAGAGTAAATAATAACTGAGCGGTAAGAAATCACGCAAGAACACTCCATCAAGCTATATATTACAGTACAACCTTTGAAACAAAAATAGTAAAACCGTGAAAATCCTTTAGAAATATCTAGCTCAGTTTAAAATCTCTTTTGAAAATGTTCTTTTTCCAACAGTAAGCATATGAATGCGATATCAGGTAGTGCAAGTCCGCACACAAGTCAG
>MU708344.1:0-41709 GCA_026770625.1 Nicotiana glauca
CTACTAGTTGCCCGTAGCTTGTGACACCAGGTTCTGGCACACACTTTAGTAGACATTTATTTTCGGGTTGTAAAAAATCATTTTGGTATATTATTGATCACTTCTGGCCTTAATTTTAAATTTGGAAATCTGTTATACTTAGTTTTGGTAAAAGTAAAATGAGAACTTAAATTATACTTCCACGTTGGCTGGCCTGACAACGGTGTCAGGTGCCATCATGACCTATTATGGAAAATGGGTCGTGACAATATGGTATCAGAGCACTAGGTTCACGTAGGTCTCACAAAGTTATGGGCAAACCTGATAGAGTCTTGTAGATCGGTACAAAGACGTCTGTATTTATCTTCGAGAGCCTATAGGGTATTGAGAAAGACTACTCTTTATTCATTTCTATTGTGCAGTGGTCAGTGTACTAAATTTCCCTCTTTTATTCTCTCACAGATGGTGAGGATCGTACCGCCGATGTTCCGGACCTGGGAGGAGCTTCTCCCCCCGTTTCTAGAGGCCGAGGTAGAGGCTGGGGGAGGGCATCGACCCGTGGTAGGGGATGAGGGCGTCCCAGAGCCATTCTAGATGCACCACCAGCAGATCCTGTGAGGGATCCCATTATTGAGGAGCAAGGCGAGGTGCCCGCAACTGTGCCTACTCCGGTGGATTTTATGACAGCGCCAGGATTTCAGGAGGTCACGGGCCGCATGCTACGGTTCATGGAAACTATGACTCAAGCTGGTTTATTTCCAGTAGACCCAACTGCTTCACAGGCGGGGGGGGGAGCCCAGACCCTATTGCTCAGGCTCCAGGTCATGCAGCTGCGATATATCAGACTCCGGGTGCACTACCCGCAGATGGGGTTCAGCCAATTGCTGTAGTGGCGCCCCAGCCCAGGCCAGCTGTGGATGGCGATCTGCAGAAGTTACTAGACAGATGGACTAGACTTCACGCTCCAGTTATCGGGGGTGAGCGTCATGAGGATGCTCAGGACTTCATCAACAGGTGTAGGGATAGACTGCACGCCATAGGGATATTGGAGCCGCATGGAGTCGACTTCACTACTTTTCAGCTTGAGGCCAGGGCCCGCAGATGGTGGCAGTCCTATGTTCTTGGCAGGCCCGCCGGTTCTCCTTCCATCACCTGGGGTCAGTTCGTACAGTTGATCTTGGACAGGTATATTCCGCCCTCTGAGAGGGAAGAGCTGCGGTATCAGTTTGAGCACCTTGAGCAGGGTCAGATGTCTGTGACCGACTATGAGGCGAGGTTTTCTGAGTTATCTCGCCATGCACTTATGATACTCCCTACAGATGCAGAGAGAGTGCAGAGGTTTGTCGCCCGGTTGCAGCCCAGTATTCGATCGGGTATGGCCCGAGAGGTTGAAATGGGTACAGAGTATCAGCTTGTGGTCGAGATTGCTCGCCAGATTGAGGGGTATCACTAGAAGGGTAGATAGCAGATACATCAGGATAAGAGAGCCAGATTCTTTGGAGAGTTTAGAGGTGCCCCAGCTAGGGGCAGAGCTCAGTATGGGAGGGGTTAGCCCAGTAGGCCCCCGTCTTCAGCACCACCACCTCTCGCCCGGGGTGCTCCAGCACGCCCCTATTTCAGTGCCATGCCAAAGAGTTTCTACCGCCCGCCAGCTATACATGGTTCCTCTAGTGGGTATTCAGGTCCCCAGGGTTCTTCTAGTTCCTACTTCAGTGCTATGTCGGAGAGTTCATATCGTCCACCGAGTATCTAGGCTCCTCCCACGGGATCTACGAGTTATCAGGGACAGCCATCAGGGCAGCACCGATCACATGAAGAGGTACTGCCCCAGGCTTAGGGGCAAGGCAGTGTAGCAGGGGCATCAGCCCATGACTCCAGCACCAGCGGCCCAGCCACCCAGAGGTGGAGGACAGACTGGTAGAGGTCGTCCCAGAGGTGGAGGCCAGGCGGGTAGAGGTCAGTCCACTATTGCTCAGACAGGTGGAGGCCAGCCAGCCGGCGCTCCAGCTAGGTTCTATGCTCTTCCAGCCAGGACATATGGATTGTCCTCAGATGCCGTCATCACAGTTATTATTTCCGTCAGCGGTAGGGATGCTTCAGTATTATTTGATCCAGGGTCTACTTATTCATATGTGTCATCTCTGTTTGCTCGATTCCTGGTCATTTCTCCTGAGCCTTTGGATGTTCCAGTTCATGTGTCCACTCCTGTGGGTGATTCTGTGGTTGTGGACCAGATCTACCGGTCTTGTGTGGTTACTTTTTGCGGTTTTGAGACTAGAGCAGATCTTCTGTTGCTTGATACGATCGATTTTGAGGTCATCCTGGGCATGGATTGCTTATCTCCATATCACATCATCCTAGATTGCCATGCCAAGACTGTTTCACTAGCGATGCCAGGATTACCAAGATTTGAGTGGAAGGGTTCCACAGTTGATACGCCTAGCAGGGTTATTTATTTCCTGAAGGCTCAGCGCATGGTTGAGAAAAGGTGTTTGGCTTATTTAGCTTATGTGTGAGACACCACCTCAGAGTCTCCGACGATTGATTCAGTGCCAGTAGTCCGAGAGTTCGCCAATGTTTTTCCTTCTGATCTTCCTGGCATGCCTCCGGATTGTGATATTGATTTATGTATTGATTTAGCTCCAGGAACTCAGCCTATATCTATCCCACTGTACCGTATGGATCCTAAGGAGCTGAAGGAGCAGTTGGAGGAGTTGTTAGCAAAAGGTTTTGTTAGGCCCAATGTATCGCCTTGGGGTGCACCAGTGCTATTTGTGAAGAAGAATGATGGGACTATGCGGATGTGTATTGATTACCGCCAGTTGAACAAAGTCACCATCAAGAACAAGTATCCATTGCCTCGTATTGATGATTTCTTTGACCAGCTGCAGAGTGCTAGGGTGTTCTCTAAGATTGACTTGAGGTCAGGGTATCACCAGCTAAAGATTCGAGATTTAGATGTTCCGAAGACTGCATTTAGGACTAGATATGGCCACTATGAGTTTCTGGTGATGTCCTTTGGCTTGACTAATGCTCCAGCGGTATTTATTGACTTGATGAACAAGGTGTTCATGCCTTATATTGATTCTTTTGTTATCGTCTTCATTGACGACATCTTAATATACTCACATAGCCTGGGGGAGCACGAGCAGCATTTGAGAGTAGTGCTTCAGACCTTGCGAGAGCAGAAGATTTATGCTAAGTTCTCCAAGTGTGAGTTTTGGCTAGAGTAAATGGCATTCTTGGGGCATGTAGTGTCAGGAGAGGGTATTAAAGTGGATCCCAAGAAGATTAAGGCAGTTCAGAGTTGTCCACGCCCTACTTCAGTGACCGAGATCAGGAGTTTCCTGGGGTTAGCAGGTTGCTACTGGCGATTTGTGCAGGGCTTTTCGTCTATTGCATCACCTCTGACCAGATTGAACCAAAAGGGTGCTCCATTCTGTTGGTCCGATGATTGTGAGGAGAGCTTCCAGAAGCTCAAGACGGCTTTGACTACAACACCAGTTCTTGTGTTGCCTTCCGGTGCAGGGATGTATACGGTATTTTGCGATGCTTCTCGCGTTGGCTTGGGATGTGTATTGATGTAGGAGGTGTGAGTTATTGCATATGCTTCATGTCAGCTGAAGGTTCATGAGAAGAATTACCCTGTGCACGATCTAGAGTTGGCGGCGATTGTTCATGCACTTAAGATATGGAGGCATTATTTGTATGGGGTGTCATGTGAGGTTTACATCGACCATCGCAGCTTGCAGCATTTGTTCAAGCAGAGGGATCTTAATTTGAGGCAGTACAGGTGGCTTGAGTTACTAAAGGATTATGACATTACCATTCTTTATCATCCAGGTAAGGCGAATATGGTTGCGGATGCCTTGAGCAGAAAGGCGGAGAGTATGGGTAGCTTGGCATTCATTCCGGCTGAGGAGAGACCATTAGCTTTGGACATTCAGTCCTTGGCTAATAGACTTGTGAGATTGGACATTTCGGAGCCCAGCCGAGTTCTGGCATGTGTGGTTTCTCAGTCTTCATTATTGGGGCAGATTAAGGCCCGACAGTTTGATGATCCACATTTGGCGGTTCTCAGAGAGACGGTACTTCAGAGAGGTGCCAAGAAGATTTCTATTGGCGAGGATGGTGTGTTACGGCTTCAGGGCCGTGTATGTGTTCCTATTGTTGATGGCTTGAGAGAGAGGATTCTAGAGGAGGCCCACAGTTCGAGGTACTCCATTCATCCGGGTGCCACGAAGATATATCGTGACTTGAGACAGCATTACTGGTGGTGGAGGATGAAGAAGGAAATCGTGGAGTATGTAGCTAGATGTTTGAATTGCCAGCAGGTCAAGTATGAGCACCAGAGGCCAGGTGGCCTACTTCAGCAGATGCCTATTCCGGAATGGAAGTGGGAGCACATCACCATGGATTTCGTGGTTGGGTTGCTGCGGACTTTGCGGAAGGTTGATTCAGTATGGGTTATTGTGGATAGGTTGACCAAGTCGGCCCACTTCTTTCCAGTGGCGACTACTTATACAGCGGAGATATATGCTCATATTTACATTCGGGAGATAGTTAGGTTGCACGGTGTGCCAGTTTCCATCATATCAGACAGAGGCCCTCAGTTCACTTCCCATTTCTGGAGAGCTGTTCAGAGTGAGTTGGGGACCCATGTAGAGCTTAGCACGGCATTCCATCCTCAGACCGACGGGCAGTCGGAGCGGACAATGCAGATTTTAGAGGATATGCTTAGAGCATGTGTGATTGACTTTGGAGGGCAGTAGGATCAGTTCTTTCCCTTAGTGGAGTTTGCATACAATAACAGCTATCAGTCCAGCATAGAGATGGCCCCGTATGAGGCATTATATGGTTGGCATTGTGGTTCTCCTATCGGATTGTTTGAGCCTCGTGAGGCTAAGTTACTTGGTACAGATTTGGTACAGGATGCCTTGGATAAGGTAAAGTTGATTCAGGAGAGGCTCCGCACAGCTCAGTCCAGACATAAGAGTTACGCGAATCAGAAGGCACGTGATGTATCATTCATGATTGGCGAGAAGGTTCTCTTGAAAGTCTCACCAATGAAGGGCATTATGAGGTTCGGGAAGAAGGGAAAGCTAAGCCCAAGGTTTATTGGTCCCATTGAGGTGTTGAGGCGAGTTGGAGAGGTTGCCTATGAGCTTGCTTTACCTCCCAGTTTATCGGGAGTTCATCCAGTCTTTCATGTATCAATGCTTCGCAAGTATCATGCCGACCTATCACACGTGTTGGAATTCAGTACCATTCAGCTAGATGAGAGCTTGGGCTACGAGGAGGAGCCAATTGCTATTATTGACAGACAAGATTGCCAGTTGAGGTCCAAGAGGATTTCTGCGGTGAGGGTCCAGTGGAGGGGCCAACCGGTTGAGGAGGCAACCTGGAAGTCCGAGGAGGACATGTGGAGCAGATATCCCCACTTATTCAGCAGTCCAGGTACTTTTCTATGTCCGTTCGAGGATGAACGTCTGTTTAAGAGG
The DNA here is from genome assembly GCA_026770625.1 of Nicotiana glauca. Classification (NCBI taxonomy): domain Eukaryota; kingdom Viridiplantae; phylum Streptophyta; class Magnoliopsida; order Solanales; family Solanaceae; genus Nicotiana; species Nicotiana glauca. Next base: position 5,481 of record MU708344.1, read on the forward strand.
TGGAGAATGTAACAACCCGACTGATCATTTCTCATTTTAGAACCCCGTTCCCTTAAATAAAACTTCCCGCACCTGCTTTAGCTAATTTATGACTTGCGGGGACGGTTGGTTCGGAAGTTGGAAGAGTTTCGAGTAAGAATATGTCCATTTGCTTCTTTAAGATTTTCTAAAAAGGGCAAGTTTGACTTCGGTCAACTTTCTTAGGAAACGGAACCAGATTTATGATTTGACGATCCCGGAGGGTCCGTGGGAAAATATGGGACCTGGCCGTATGTCCGGAATTGAATTCTGAGGTCCCTAGCCCGAGTAATGAATTTTTATGTGAAATAGTTAAAGTGAAGTTTTAAAGAATTAAATAAACTAAGTAATAATTGATTTCCTAGGTATCGGGCTCGGAGTTTGGTTCCAAAACTTGGTACAGGTCCGAAATATCAGTTAAGACTTACCCGTGAAATTTGGTATCAATCCGAGTAGTTTATGGGCGTTTTGACCCGATAGAAGGAAATTACGAACTTGGAGTTCAATAGATTGATTCATTTGGTTTTAGCACGTGATTCTTAGATTTAACGTTGTTTTGAGTGATCCGAGGGTTCGAGTAGGTTCGCCTCGTAATTTCGAGCTTGTCGGTATGTTCGGGCGGGATACGGGAGCCCCGAGCGTCAAACGAGCGAGGCTTGAGTGAAGCTAAAAGTTGGAAAAAATGGTGAGTTTGCTGCTTCTGTCATAACCGCATCTCCGATTCTAGGACCGCAGATGCGGTCAGGAATTCGCAGAAGCTGTCAGGGGCAGCTAAGGAAAAATCGCAGATGCGATCATGAGACCGCAGAAGCAGTCTCGCTTAAACGGCTATTTGATCGCAGAAGTGGTCCAGCCAATTTGGGCCAAAACCGTAGAAGTGGCCCAAAACCACAGAAGCGGTTCCCGCAGAAGCGATAAATGCACAGCAGAAGCGGAAATAGCTGGGAGCAGAACCTTCATTTAATACAAACTCAAACCTCATTTTATCATTTTCACTCTACACTTAGGCGATTTGGGTGCTTCCAAAGAGAGGGTTTCAATACAACTTTGTAAGGTAAGTAATTCCCCTTCATCCTTAGCTTAAATACATGTATATTAGGTAGATTAAACACTAAAAACTAAGTAAAAATCAAGGGTTAGAGCTAGACCTAGGGTTTTAATAAAGCTAAGATTTAATCATGTAATTTGCTATGTAATGAACTAGAAATAATATATTAGTGATCCTTAGGTTATGGAGAACAATTTTCTTCGAAAAATCTCGAAATCCGGGCATGTGGGCCTAGGGTCGGAATTTAGGAAACTTGTTAAAAGGGTTGGGAAATGGCTTAAATAGCTAGGATTCGATCTTGTAAACTTATATTGAGTAGTTCTTATTTCCTTTAACTAGTTTGTGAACGTTTGGATCCGAATTGAGGGTTTGGGCTTGTTCTTGATATTGGAAGTGCGTTTCGGAGCGAGGTGAGTCTCCTTTCTAACCTTGTAAGAGGGAATTGTCCCCATAGGATTAATGACTGAGTAATTATTGCTAAATGCGGGGGCTACGTACGCACCAAGTGACGAGAGTTCATGCGTAGCCACTACTATGTTGATTGTCTGGGTAGTTTAGGACCCACATCGTGCTCTGTTTATGAGAATCTCCATGTTATTTGTCTAATGAGATCACTTAGGATGTGTTAGAGACTTGAAAGAAAATAAAGGCAACTTGCACACTTATTGAACATTGCATGGTATAATTGACTCTAAATGTGCCTTTTTGCGTATTCTTGACCTTGCTTGATGTTTTTGGATCGGGCCGATCGCCTCGGTATGAATAAATGCATCTATAGGCGCGCCATCGACCTTCATAAAGTGCACAGTTTCTTTCTGTTGGTTCAGGCTATCGCCTCGGTACTACATGCGTATGTTTAATTGTGTGGAAACTTATACTTGCCTTGTTTTGCTATTATCCCGAAAATGAAAATCGCAAAATTTGATGTAGTGAAGTACATGACTTATGCCACTTGCCATAAACTGTTAATACTTATAACTTCCATGATTAGAAAACATTATACATATATATATTATTTGACCTTAGTAAGTATCGAGTCGACTTCTCGTCTCTACTTCTTCGAGATTAGACGGGATACTTACTGGGCACTTGTTGTTTATGTACTCATGCTACACTTCTGTTCTTAAATGTACAGGATTTGAGGCAGGTGGATCTGGACATCATTCTAGTGTGCATCAGTGAGCACGCTTAGGACTTCTACGGTGAGCTGCTTCTCTTTTATGCCAATCAGCAGCCGAAGAAGTATTTTCTTGTACTTTTGTTTCTATCTATCCTAATTCAGACAATAGGATAGTGTATTATTCTTTTGTGTATATTCTACTAGTTGCCCGTAGCTTGTGACACCAGGTTCTGGCACACACTTTAGCAAACATTTATTTTCGGGTTGTAAAAAATCATTTTGGTACATTATTGATCACTTCTGGCCTTAATTTTAAATTTGAAAATCTGTTATACTTAGTTTTGGTAAAAGTAAAATGAGAACTTAAATTATACTTCCGCGTTGGCTGGCCTGACAACGGTGTCGGGCGCCATCATGACCTATTATGGAAAATGGGTCGTGACATGGTCCATCCCGATTGATGAATTTACTGCGCATTTGACTGAAATTACTTGTTATCATCATATTTGGGCTTCATTCCAACTGTTTGAACCCTTCGGGATTTGCTACTACCGGTTTCTCACCATTATGACACATTATTTGAACTCAGCCCTACTATTTAATATTGTTTTACAAATTTAGCCACTTTTACCTAGATTTGAAAAATTAAATGATATTTCTAATGATGTTTTGGTTGAGAATTGTTATATTATTATGGCCCGAGGGGCTTATGTAATTTCTGGACTCAGTATGGGATCGGGCTGCGTGCCATATCACTATTATACTGATATTGATATGAGGCCGAGGGCTAGTTGATGCCACGAGATGACTTGATATTGCGCTTGGGCCGTAAGAGGCCCCTCCCGGAGTTTGCACACTCCCAGTGAGCGTGATCGATGATAAATAAATGGATTGGGCTGCATGCCGCAGCGGGTACTAGAGGGTACCATGTTATGTGCTGATTATCTTTCTCTATATATGTTGCTTAATTGCTTATTTGCTGTAGCATTTCTACATTTCAATTTCATTGTTTAATTGATTCCATTCTACTTGATTTAACTGCCGCAGTATAGATTACTTTTTGTTTTCCATGATTTCTTATTCTCTGTCTTTATTTATGTTTATTACTCACTGGATCGGAGTACTCACATTACTCCCTGCACTTGCGTGCAGATTTAGGTGCATCTGAGGCTGAGTGAGGATTTTCTGCTGAGCAGCACATTCCCGGGAGCATCGAGGTAGCTGCAATGGCGTCCGCAAACCAGATCTCTCCCTTTTTTCTTTCATTTTATTTCGTATTCCCTAGACTACTATGCATTAGGTTGATAAACCTGTATTAGAAGCTCAGACTTGTGACACCAGATCTTTATGGGTTATGTAGTAGGATTTTATTTGATATTCCGCATGTTAAACTCTTATTTCAGAATTCTAGTATCATGGCTTGGTTATTTATCTGCGTTAATTAATAATGAACTGTATAAGGAATTATGTTAAGGTTGTTAAATTATTCGGGCTTGCCTAGCATTATGTTGGGTGCCATCACGACCGGGTTGGGGTCGTGACAAGTTGGTATCAGAGCCTAGGTTACTTGGTCTCGCAAGTCATGAGCCGATTTAGTAGAGTCTCGCGGATCGGTATAGAGACATCTGTATTTATCCTCGAGAGGCTGCAAAAGGTTTAGGAAAACTTCACATTCTTGAAATTCTTGTCGTGCGGCTTTGTTGAACTGAGAACTAAACTTCTATTATTCTATTCTCTCACAGATGGTGAGGACTCGCGCTACCGGACGAGGCAGACGACCCCCAATACCACCTACTAAGGCAACCAGAGGCCGTGGACGCGGTCGTGGTCGTGGTCGTGGTAGAGGCAGAACAGCCGGGGCAGCACCTGTTGATCTACCAGCTGCCCCAGCTCAGGATCACGCTCCAGCTGTGGATACTCCGGCAGCACCTGTTCAGGCACCAACTATGCCCATTGTGATTCCGGGTCTTCAGGCGGCCTTCGCACAGATCTTATCAGTTTGCATTGGCCTGGCTTAGGCAGTTTCAGCCACCACAGCAGCAACTACTTCACAGGCCGGGGGAGGCAATCAGACCCCCGCTGCTCGCACACCTGAGCAGGAAGTGCAGGGATTTTAGATGCTGGGAGTGCCTCCAGCTTAGCCGGTTGCACCAGTTTAGGACTTCGTGGTTCCAGCTAAGCCAGACGATGAACAGCGTCGTCTTGAGAGATTTGGTAGGCTCCAGCCTCCGATATTCAGTGGTGCTGAGTGCGAGGATGCCCAGGGTTTTCTTGACAAGTGTTAGTATATTATCCGTACAACAGGGATTCTTGAGTTGAGTGGTATGGCATTTACCACCTTCCAGTTCTCGGGGGTTGCTTTTACTTGGTGGGAGGAATCTGAGAGGCGTAGGCCTATCGGTGCAGCACCTCTTTCTTGACAGCAGTTCTCCGCTCTTTTCCTGGAGAAGTATGTACCTCAGTCCTGCAAAGAGGAGCTGCATAGGCAGTTTGAGTGGTTGACATAGGGGGATATGACCGTGACTCAGTACGAGATGAGGTTTTCACAATTGGCCCGTCATGCTATTTGGATGATATCATCACATCGTGAGAGGATCAGAAGATTTGTGGATGGCCTTAACTACCATCTCCGTATTCTGATGACTAGAGAGAGGTTATTGGGTGCTACGTTTGAGGAGGTGGTGGATATCGCTCGTGAGATGGAGTCAGTTTGTCGTCGAGAGCGAGAGGATATGGAGGCCAAAAGGCCTCGTGGATTGGGCAGTTACAGTGGTGCTCCTTCGAGGGTCCAGTTCCAGCATGGTAAAGGTCATTCTTTCAGGTCTGCTCACTCGGCTCGTCCAGAGTATCGTGGGGCATCTGCAGGCCGTGGTCATCATGGGTCTCAGCAGATCCAGTCTTCACTCAGCACCCTCCCAACTCAAAGCTCATATCATCCCCATCAGCTTAGGGTTCTTCTCCGCGAGTGCATCTGCTAGCCACTCCGGTGCGAGGGGTTCCCTTCAGTCCCCATCTCCAGCACCGGGTAGTTGTTATGAGTGCAGAGAGTTTGAGCATATGAGGAGGTAGTGTCCTCGACTTCTGTGATGACCCGACCCGTCGTCACGTGAGTTACCACCCTGTTTCCCCCATTTTATACTTCTTTATGCTTCATTATAAGTGTCTTGTGCGAACGAGTTGATTTGGATTGATTTTAGAAGGAAATGAGACACTTAGCTCTTTAAAGAAGGCTTGTTTTGGAAAAGTCAATCGGATGTTGACTTATATGTTAGGAGGCTCGGATATGGATTCCGATGATTTGGTTAGCTTCGGGGGATGATTTGTAACTTAGGAGTGTGATCGGTAGTGATTTTGGAGGTCCAGTGTAGAATTAGACTTGAATTAGCGAAGTTAGTATTTTGGCGAATTCCGGTTGATAGGTGAGATTTTGATTCGAGGGTCGTAATAGAATTTTGAAAGTTGCAGTAGCTACGTTAGGTGATTTGGGATATGTGTGCAAAATTTCAGACCATTTGGAGGTGATTTGGTTAGGTTTTTGATCGAATGCATATTTCGGAAGTTTTTAAAGAACTTAGGCTGAATTCAAGGAGAAATGATGGTTTTAGTGTCGTTTGAAGTGTTTTAATGATTGGAACCAGTTTGAATGATGTTATAGGAGGTGTTGGTATTTTTGGTTGAGGCCCTGGGGGCCTCGGGGTTATATAGGATGGTTAACGGGAAGTTTGGCTTGTGAAACTTAAGGAATTTTTGCTGCTTCTAGTATTTCCTCTTCTGCGGAAGTGGGACCGCAGAAGCGGTATCGCAGGTGCGTGCGTGGAGTAACAGAAGCGGGAGGGCTGAAGGAAGCCTGGGACCGCAGGTGCGAGTTGGGGACCGCATCTGCGGGGCCGCAGATGCGGCTAAGTGACCGCAGAAGCAGTTTGGCCCCTTAAGTGAAATTCTGCAGAATCAGATGGGGTAACCGCAGAAGCGATGCCGCATAGGCGAAAATTTGACCGCAGAAGCGGAGAGGTCTGGGCAGAATGTTTAATTGGTCTTCTTCGCGAATTTTGAAGGGTTTCATAATTTTTTTAACTCGGACTTGGAGGATTGTGGGCGATTTTGAAGAGAGATTTCAGGGGGTTTCGATAAGGTATTTATTCTTGAACTCAAAACACGATTTCATGGTGTTATTACATGGATTAGAGCTGAAAACTCAAGAAAATAATGGGTCAAAATGGTGGCTTAGGGCTTGAAACTTAAGAGAGTTAAAATGGGGATTTGAGGGGTCATTTGGACTCCGATTTTGGTAATATTTATATGTATAGACTCGTGGCAAGATAAGGAATCCATTGATGTTAAATTTTCTAATTTTCAAGAAGTGGGCCCGGAGCTCGGGTTTTGCTAATTTCGAGATTTTTGCTATTTTTCTATTGTTTTTGATTGGGTATTGTTCCATTGGCATATTGTGATGTATTCATTGTGGTTTTGATCAGATTAGACGCATGAGGAGGTCTATTTGAGAGGCAAGGGCATAGCGAGTTAGGATTTTGGCCGGCTTGAGGTGAGTAATAGATATAAATGATGTCCTGAGGGTTTGAAACCCCAGATTCGCACATCGTAGTGCTATATTAAGGTGATTTGCACGCCGGATAGCAAACGTGGGGTAGAGCACCATTGGGGATTGTGACTTGGTCTATCCCGGTAGATGAATATACTGCGTATTTGACTGAAATTCACTTATTATCATTATAATTGAGCTGATTTCTATATTTGGGCTTCGTGCCAATTGATTGAATCCTTCAGGGATTTCTATTACTGGTTCCTTACCATTTTTACATATTATTGAAATCAGTCCTAGTATTTAATACTGTTTTGCAAACTCAGCCACCTTTTCTCAAACTAGAAACTTAATTAATACTTTTAAATGAAGTTTGGGCTGAATATTTCTATATTATTGTGCCCGAGAGGCTTATGTGAGTTTGGACTGAGTATGGGATCGGGCTGCGCGCCGCAATGGTATGCTATTGATATGAGGCCGAGGGACTAGTTGATACCACGAGATGGCTTATTATTGCGCTTGGGCCGTAAGGGGCCCCTCCCGGAGTCTGCACACCCCCAGTGAGCGCTGTCGACGATAAATAAATGGAGCGGGCTGCACGTCGCAGCGGGTACTAGGGAGTATCGGAATATATGTTGCATTTCATATTTGATTGTCATTAATGTACTTATCTGTATTTGATTGTCATTAATGTACTTATCTGTTGTAGCATTTCCATAATTGTTGTTATTGGTCTACTAATTTAATACTACTTGGTTCAGGTTGCTGTATTTATATAATTACTTTGTTCCAATTCAGGATTTCTTATTCTTAGCCTTTATTTATGTTTATTACTCACTAGGTCGGAGTACTCACATTACTCCCTGCACCTTACGTGCAGATCCAGGTACACTTGAGGCTGTGTGAGGACTTCTCTGCCTAGCAGCTTTTCCGGGAATATCAAGGCGGCTGCATTTGACGTCCGCAGTCCTAATATTCCTTCTACCTTATTGCTTTATTTCTGCATTTCTAGAGAGCGATATGTAGTAGGTTGATACTCATGTAATAGAGGCTCAGACTTGTGACACCGGATTCTTTGAGCTGTATAGTTGCTTTATATTTTGGGATTTCCGCATGTTTAACTCTATTTCAGGATTTCAGTACTATGACTTGGTAATTTATCTGCGTTAATTAATTCATGAACTGTATAAAATGGTTAAGGTTATTAAATTGGTCAGGCTTACCTAGCAGTGTGTTGGGCGCCATCACGACCGGGGTTGGGGTCGTGATAAGTTGGTATCAAATCCTAGGTTACTTGGTCTTGCGAGTCATGAGCAGGTTGGTAAAGTCTCTTGGATCAGTACCGAGACGTCTGTACTTATTCTCGGGAAGCTGTCGAACCTTTAGGAAAACTTCACATTCTTGAAACTCTTGTCGTGTGACTTTATTGAAATGAGAACTAAACTGCTATTATTTTATTCTCTCACAGATGGTGAGGACACGAGCTACTGGATATGACAGATGACCACCAGTGCCACCTACTGAGGCCACCAGAGGCCGTGGACACGGTCGTGGTCGTGGCAGAGGGAGAGCAGCCGGGGCAGCACCTGCTGATCCACCAGTTTCCCCAGCTCAGGATCAGACTCCAGCTGTGGATACTCCAGTAGCACCTGTTCAGGCACTAGCTATGCCTGTCGTGATTCCGGGTCTTTAGGAGACCTTGGCATAGATTATATCAGTCTACACTGGCCTGGCTTAGGCAGTTTCAGCCACTACAGCAACAACAACTACTTTGCTGGCCGGGGGAGGCAATCAGACCCCCGTTGTTCGCACACCTAAGCTGGTGGTGCAGGGACTACAGACACTAGAGGCACTTCCAGCTCAGCAGGTTGCACCAATTCAGGGCTTCGTGGTTCCATCTATGCCAGATGATGAGCAGCATCATTTCGAGAGGTTTGGGAGGCTCCAGCCTCCGATTTTCAGTGGAGCTGTGGGAGAGGATGCCTAGGGTTTTCTTGGCAGATGTCAATGTATGCTCCGTACGACAGGGATCCTTGAGTCGAGTGGTGCGGCATTTACTGCTTTTCAGTGCACGGGGGCTGATTTTACTTGGTGGGAGGACTTTGAGAGGCGTAGGCCTATCGGTGCAGCACCTTTGACTTGGTAGCAGTTCTCCGCTCTTTTTCTAGAGAAGTATGTACCTCAGTCTTGCAGAGAGGAGCTGTGTAGGCAGTTTGAGTGGTTGACGTAGGGGGATATGATAGTGACTCAGTACGAGATGAGGTTTTCACAGTTGGCCCATCATGCTATTTGGATGGTTCTGTCAGATCGTGAGAGGATTAGGAGATTTGTGGACGGCCTTAACTACCATCTCCGTATTCTGATGACTTGAGAGAGAGTATTGGGTGCTACGTTTGAGGAGGTGGTGGATATCGCTCGTGAGATCGAGTCAGTTCGCCGTAGAGAGTGAGAAGAGAGGGAAGCCCAGAGGCTTCGTGGATCGGGCAATTATACTGGTGCTCCTTCGAGGGTCCAGTTCCAGCAGGGTAGAGGTTGTTCTTTCAGGCTTGCTCAGTCAGCCCATCTAGAGTATCGTGGGGGATCTTCAGGTGTGGTCATCATGGGCCCCAGCAGGGTCAGTCTTCACTCAGCGCTCTCCCAGCTCATAGTTCATCTCATGCCCCATCAGCTCAGGGTTCTTCTGCACCGAGTGTATCTGCTAGTCACTCGGGTGCGAGAAGTTCCCTTCAGTCCCCATCTCCAGCACCAGGCAGCTGCTATAAGTGCAGAGAGTTTGATCACTTGAGGAGGTAGTGCCCTCAACTTCGTGGCAGACAGTATCAGTAAAGGGGTCAGCCCTCGACTTCTGCTCCAGTTACTTCATCACCCGCCCAGCTAGCTAAGGGTGGAGATCAGGTAGCCAGGGTTATCCCAGAGGTGGATATCGATTAGGCGGTGGCCAAGCTCGTTTCTATGCTATGCTGGGCAGGACATATGCCATTGCCTTAGACGCTTTTATTGCAGGTATTGTTTCAGTTTGCCACTGAGATGCCTCAGTACTATTTGATCCCGGTTCCACCTATTCTTATGTGTCTTCATATTTTGCTCATTATTTGGGTATGTCCCGAGGGTGTCTTGCTTTACCTGTTCATGTATCTACCCTAGTAGACGATACTATTATTATAGACCATGTATACCGGTCATGTTTGGTGACTATTGGGGGTCTGGAGACCCGAGTTAATCTATTTCTATTGAGTATGGTGGATTTTGATGTCATTTTGGGCATGGACTGATTATCTCTGTGTCATGCTATTCTAGACTGTCATGTAAAGACAGTCACTTTGGCTATACTGGGTGTGCCGAGGATTGAGTGGCGTGGTGTGACTGACTATGTTTCTAGTAGAGTTATTTCTTTCTTGAAGGCCTAGCGTATGGTTGAGAAGGGTTGTCTTTCCTATTTGGCATTTGTGAGGGATGTTGGAGCTGAGACGCCTAGCGTTGATTCTATTCTAGTTATGAGGGATTTTCCCGATGTATTTCCTGCAGACCTACCGATCATGCCGTCATACAGGGATGTTGATTTTGGTATTGACCTAGTGCCGGGCACTTAACCCATCTCTATTTTTCCATATCGTATAGCACCAGTGGAGTTGAAGGAATGGAAGGAGCAGCTTCAGGAGCTCCTAGATAAAGGGTTCATTCGGCCTAGTGTGTCACCTTGGGGTGCGCCAGTTCTGTTTGTGAAAAATAAGGATGGCACAATGAGAATGTGCATCAATTATAGGCAATTGAACAAGGTAACAATCAAGAAAAAGTATCCCCTGCCTCGCATTGATGATTTGTTTGACCAGCTTCAGGGAGCGAGGGTATTTTCCAAGATTGATCTCCGTTCGGGTTATCACCAGCTAAAGATCAGGGATTCAGATATTCATAAGACTGCTTTCAGGACTAGATATGGTCACTATGAGTTTCTTGTCATGTCCTTCGGGCTGACCAATGCCCCAGCAGCATTCATGCATCTGATAAATAATGTATTTCGGCCGTATCTGGATTCATTTGTCATAGTGTTCATTGATGATATTTTGGTATACTCGCGTAGTCAGGAGGAGCACGCGCAACATTTGCGAGTTGTATTGCAGAAATTGAGGGGGGAGAGGCTTTATGCAAAGTTCTTTAAGTGTGAGTTCTGGCTCGCTTCAGTGGCTTTCTTAGGACATGTGGTGTCCAGCGAGGGTATTCAGGTTGACCCGAAGAAGATAAAGGCGGTGCAGAGTTGGCCTAGACCGTCCTCAGCCACGGAGATTCGTAGTTTCCTGGCAGGCTATTATTGTCGGTTTGTTCAGGGTTTTTCCTCTATTACATCTCCCTTGACTAAGTTGACTCAGAAGGGTGTTTCATTTGTATGGTCGGACGAGTGCGAGGAGAGCTTTTAGAAGCTTAAGACAACTTTGACCACAGCTCCAGTATTGGTTTTGTCTTCAGTTTCAAGTTCATATACGGTATATTGCAATGCTTCCAGAGTTGGGATTAGGTGTGTATTGATGCAGGAAGGTAGAGTTATTGCTTATGCTTCTCGCTAGTTGAATCCCCATGAGCAGAACTACCCCGTTCATGATTTGGAGTTAGCTGCTATAGTTCGTGCATTTAAGATTTGGAGGCATTCCTTATACGGCGTATCTTGTGAGGTATTCACCGATCATCACAGTCTTCAACATTTATTCAACAAAAAGGACCTTAATTGAGGCAGCGGAGGTGGCTAGAGTTACTGAAGGATTATGACATTACTATTCTGTATCACCTAGGGAAGGCCAATGTAGTTGCCGATTCTTTGAGCCGAAAGGCGATGCGTATGGGGATCTTGGCGTACATTCCAGCTGAGGAGAGGCCATTGGCAGTTGATATTTAGGCCTTGGCCAATCAGTTTGTGAAACTAGATATTTTAGAGCCCAATCGGGTATTGGCATGTGTGGTTTCTCGGTATTCCTTGTATGACCGCATCAGAGAGTGTCAGTATGAGGATCCGCATTTGCTTGTCCTTAAGGATAGGGTTCAACATGATGATTCCATGGATGTGACAATTGGAGATGGTGGTGTGTTGAGGATGCAGGGCCAGATTTGCGTGCCCAATATGGATGGGCTTTGGAAGTTGATATTGGAAGAGGCCCATAGATCGCGGTATTCCATTCATCCGGGTGTCACGAAGATGTATCAGGATCTTAGACAACACTATTGGTGGCAGAGGATGAAGAGAGATATTGTGGAGTATGTAGCCTAGTGTCTTAACTGTCAATAGGTGAAATATGAGCATCAGAGATTGGGTGGCTTGCACCAGCAAATGGTTATTCCTGAGTGGAAGTGGGAGAGGATCACTATGGATTTTGTTACCGAACTCCCACGGACTTTGAAGAAATTTGATGCTATTTGGGTGATTGTAGACAGGCTGACCAAGTCCGCACACTTCATTCCGGTTTGTACTACTTATTCTTCAGAGCGACTGGCAGAGATTTATATTCGGGATATTGTTCGATTGCATGGTGTCCCAGTTTCCATCATATTAGATCGGGGCACTCAGTTCACCTCTCAGTTTTGGCAGACGGTTCAGCGAGAGTTGGGTACCCAGGTGTAGTTGAGCACAACCTTTCACCCTCAGACGGACGAACAGTCCGAGAGCACCATTAAGATATTAGAGGATATGCTATGCGCCTGTGTTATTGATTTTGGAGGGTCATGGGATTGTTTTCTACCACTTGCAGAGTTTGCCAACAACAATAACTATCAGTCCAGCATTCAGATGGCACCGTATGAGGCCTTGTATGGGAGATGGTGTAGATCTCCAGTTGGTTGGTTCGAGCCCGGGGAGGCTAGATTACTGGGGACATATTTGGTTCAGGATGCATTAGAGAAGGTGAAGGTGATTCATGTGATTCAGATTTGTGCGAGATGTTGGAGCTGAAAATCCTAGCATTGATTTTGTTCCAGTTGTGAGGGATTTTCCCGATGTATTTCCAGTAGACTTGCCGGGCATACCACTGGACATGGATAGTGATTTTGTTATTGATCAGGTGCTGGGCACTCAGCCCATCTCTATTTCTCCATATCGTATGGCACCAATGAAGTTGAAAGAATTGAAGGAGCATCTTCAGGAACTACTAGATAAGGGGTTCATTCGGCCTAGTGTGTCAACTTAGGGTGCGCCAGTCCTGTTTGTGAAAAAGAAGGATGGCACAATGAGAATGTGCATCGATTACAGGCAATTGAACAAGGTAACAATTAAGAACAAGTATCCCCTGCCACACATTGATGATTTATTCGACCAACTTTAGGGGGCGAGGGTGTTTCCAAGATTGATCTTTGTTCGGGTTATCACCAGTTGAAGATCAGGGATTCAGATATTCATAAGACTGCTTTCAGGACTAGATATGGTCACTATGAGTTTCTTATTATGTTTTTCGGGTTGACTAATACCCCAATAGCGTTCATGCATTTGATGAATAGCGTATTTTGGCCTTATCCGAATTCGTTCGTTATTATTTTCATTGATGATATTCTGGTGTATTCGCGTAGTGAGGAGGAGTACACGGAGCATTTGCGGGTGGTATTGCAGAGATTGCGGGAGGAGAGGCTTTATGCAAAGTTCTCCAAATGTGAGTTTTGGCTCGATTCAGTGGCTTTCTTGGGACATGTGGTGACCAGTGAGGGTATTCCGGTTGATCCAAAGAAGATAGAGGCGGTTCAGAGTTGGCCTAGACCGCCCTCAGCCACAAAGATTCGTAGCTTCCTTGGTTTGGCGGGTTATTATCGCCAGTTTGTTCAGGGTTTTTCCTCTATCACATCGCCCTTGACCAAGTTGACTCAAAAGGGTGCTCCATTTGTATGGTCGGATGAGTGGAGGAGAGCTTTCAGAAGCTCAAGACAGCTTTGACCACAGCTCCAATATTGGTTTTTCCATCAACTTCAGGTTCATATACCGTATATTGTGATGCTTCTCAAGTAGGGATTGGCTGTGTATTGATGCAGGAGGGTAGAGTTATTGCTTATCCTTCTCGTCAGTTGAAGCCCCCTGAGAAGAACTCCCTATTCATGATTTGGAGTTGGCTGCTATAGTTCATGCATTAAAAATTTGTAGGCACTACTTGTATGGCGTATCTTGTGAGGTATTCACTGATCATTGTAGTCTTCAGCATTTGTTTAAGCAAAAGGACCTTAATTTGAGGCATTGGAGGTGGCTAGAGTAGCTTAAGGATTATGATATTACTATTCAGTATCATCTGGGAAAGGCCAATGTAGTGGCCGATGCTTTGAGCCGAAAGGCAATGAGTATGGGGATCTTGGCATACATTCCAGTTGAGGAAAGGCCATTTGCAGTTGATGTTCAGGCCTATGCCAATCAGTTGTGAGACTAGATATTTCGGAGCCTAGTCGGGTGTTGGCTTGTTTAGTTTCTCGGTCTTCGTTGTATGACCGCATCAGAGAGTGCCAGTATGATGATCCGCATTTTCTTGTCCTTAAGGACAGGGTTCAACATGATGATGTCAGAGATGTGACCATTAGTGATGATGGTGTGTTGAGGATGCAGGATCGGATTCGCGTGCCCAATGTGGATGGGCTTCGGGAGTTGAAATTGGAGGAGGCCCATAGCTCGCGGTATTCCATTTATCCGGGTGCCGCGAAGATGTATAAGGATCTTAGACAACACTATTGGTGGCGGAGGATAAAGAGAGATATTGTGGAGTATGTAGCCCGGTGTCTTAACTGTAAACAGGTGAAATATGAGCATCAGAGACCGGGTGGCTTGCACCAGCAGATGGTTATTCCTGAGTGGAAGTGGGAGAGGATCACTATGGATTTTGTTACTGGACTCCCTCGGACTTTGAAGAAATTTGATGCTATTTGGGTGATTGTAGATAGGATGACCAAGTCCGCGCACTTCATTCCTGTTTGTACTACTTATTCTTCAGAGCGGCTAGCAGAGTTTTATATTCGGGAGATTGTACAGTTGCATGGTGTCCCAGTTTCCATTATATAAGATCGGGGCACTCAGTTTACTTCCCAGTTTTGGAAGTCTTTTCAGTGAGAGTTGGGCACTCAGGTGCAGTTGAGCACAACTTTTCACCCTTAGAGGGACGGGCAGTCCGAGCACACCATTTAGATATTGGAGGATATGCTACGCACCTGTGTTATTGATTTTGGAGGGTCATGGGATCAATTTCTACCGCTTGCACAGTTTACCTACAGCAACAGTTACCAGTCGAGTATTCAGATGGCTCCGTATGAGGCTTTGTATGGGAGGCAGTGTAGATCTCCAGTTGGTTAGTTCGATCCCGGTGAGGCTAAGCTATTGGGGAAAGATTTGGTCCAGGGTGCAGTAGAGAAGGTGAAGGTGATTCAGGAGAGACTCCATAAAGTGCAGTCGAGACAGAAGAGTTATGTGGACATGAAGGTTCGAGATGTATCCTACATGGTTGGTGAGAAGGTCCTGTTGAAGGTTTCACCCACAAAGGGTGTTATGAGGTTCGGAAAGAAGGGGAAATTGAGTCCGCGGTTCATTAGGCCTTTTGAGGTACTTCGGAGGATTGGGGAGGTGGCTTATAAGCTTGCCTTGCCACTGAGCTTGTCGAGCGTGCATCCAGTTTTTCATGTTTCTATGCTCTAGAAGTATATTAGAGACCTGTCCCATGTTTTGGATTTCAGTACGGTACATTTGGAGGGTGATTTGACTTATGATATAGAGCCAGCAACCATTTTGGAGCATCAAGTTCAGAAATTGAGATAAAAGGATGTAGCTTCAGTGAAGGTGCAGTGGAGAGGTCGGCTCATGGAGGAGGCTACCTGGGATTCCGAGCAGGAGATGTGGAGCAGATATCCTCACCTGTTTGAGGCTTCAGGTATGTTTCTTGACTCGCTCGAGGATGGGCGTTTGTTTAAGTTGGGGAGGATGTGACGACCTGACCCGTCGTCTCATAAGTTACAGCTTTGTTTTTCCCATTTTCTGCTGCTTTATGCTTCACTACTAGTGTTTTGTGTGAACGAGTTGGTTTGGGAGGTTTTGGTAGTAAATGAAACACTTAGACTCTTTAAGGAAGGCTTAGTTTGGAAAAGTCAACTAGATGTTAACTTATGTGTTAGAGGGCTCGGATATGATTTTCGATGGTCCGGTTAGCTTCGGGGGATGATTTGTGACTTAGGAATGTGATCGGAAGTGATTTTGGAGGTCCAGTGTAGAATTAGGCTTGAATTGGCGAAGTTAGTATTTTGGCAATTTTCGATTGGTAGGTGAGATTTTGATCTGAGGCTCGGAATGGAATTCCGAGAGTTTCAGTAGCTATGTTAGGTGATTTAGGATGTGTGTGAAAAATTTCAGACCATTTGGAGGTGATTTGGTTAGGTTTTTTATCGAATGCGTATTTCAGAAGTTTTTGAAGAACTTAGGCTTGAATTCGGTGAGAATTGATGGTTTTGTGTTGTTTGAGATATTTTAATGATTGGAACAAGTTTGAATGATGTTTTAGGATGCGTTGGAGCTTTTGGTTGAGGTCCCGGGGGCATCGGGGTGATTTCGGATGGCTAACGGGAGGTTTTGAACTTGGAAGAAATTGCAGATTTTGCCCTAGCTGTTGCAGGTTTTTAAAGCTTCGCGATCGCGGGAGGTCCTTCGCGATCGCATAGAAGGAATTGGAGAGGTAGCAGATGTGTTCATCGCGTTCGCGATCGCAGAGAGTCATGTGGTAAAGCTTCACGTTCGCAGGAGTCCCTCTGCGTTCGCATAAGAGGATTTAAGGGTCAGGGGAAATTGCCCTTCGCGATCGCGGCCTGGGGTACGCGTTCGCGTAGTATTAAAGAAGACAGCATCACGATCGCGATGTACTGGTCGCGTTTGCATAGTTATTTTTTTTGGAGGCCTGGGAAATTGCTCTCCGCGATCGTGTGCCTGGGGCGTGATCGCATAGAGAAAAAACGGAGCTGGCAGAAGGGTTATAAAATATTTTGTTCCGCGAGGTTAAGTCATTTTCCACCATTGTTGAGCATTGTGAGAGCTTTTTGGGAGGAATTGTAGAGGGATTCGAAGAGGAGTGATTGGAGGTAAGTTTTATGAACTAAAAATGTGATTATTTTGTGAGATTATCCTTGAAATTTATGGAAACTTTGCAAAAAGGGGAAGAACTAGGGCTTGGAAATTGGAGACTTTAAATTGGGATTTGATGGGCCACTTGAGCTCAGATTTGGGAGTTCTTGATTTGCATAAACTAGGGAGGAGATAAGGAGTCTATTGATATGAAAATTTCTGAGTTTCGAAAAGTGGGCCCTGGGCTCGGGTTTGCTGCATAGCGAGCTAGAGCTTTGGCCGGATTGAGGTGAGTAATAGATGTAAATGATGTCCTGAGGGTTTGAAACCCCGGATTTGCACATCATAGTGCTATATTGAGGTGACTTGCACGCCCGATAGCAAGCGTGGGGTAGAGCACCGTTGGGTATTGTGACCTGGTCCGTCCCGATTGATGAATTTACTGCATATTTGACTGAAATTTACTTGTTATCATCATATTTTGGCTTCATGCTAACTGTTTGAACCTTTCGGGGATTTGCTACTACTGCTTTCTCACCATTTTGACACATTATTTGAACTCAGTCCTACTATTTAGTACTGTTTTAAAAATTCAGCCACTTTTACCCAGATTTGAAAAATTAAATGATATTTCTAATGATGTTTTGGCTGAGAATTGTTATATTATTGTGGCCCGAGGGGCTTATGTGATTTCTGGACTGAGTAGGGGATCGGACTGCGCGCCGCAATAATATTATACTGATATTGATATGAGGCCGGGGGTCTAGTTGATGCCACGAGATGGCATGATATTGTGTTTGGGCCGTAAAGGGCCCCTCCCGGAGTCTGCACACCCCCAGTGAGCACCGTCGACGATAAATAAATGGATCGGGCTGCACGCCGTAGCAGGTACTAGAGGGTACCATGTTATGTGCTGATTATCTTTCTATCTCTGTCGCTTAATTGCTTATTTGCCGTAGCATTTCTACATTTTGATTTCATTGTTTTATTGATTCCATTCTACTTTATTTAACTTTCGCAGTATAGATTACTTTGTGTTTTTTCATGATTTCTTATTCTCAGTCTTTATTTATGTTTATTACTCACTGGGTCAGAGTACTCACATTACTCTCTGCACCTTGTGTGCAGATCCAGGTGCATCTGAGGCTGAGTGAGGATTTTCTGCTGATGCTACAATGGCGTCCGCAGCCCTGATCTCTCCTTTCTATCATTCATTTTATTTCGTATTCCCTATACTGCTATGCATTAGGTTGATAAAACTGTATTAGAGGCTCAGATTTGTGACACCGGATCTTTATAGGCTATGTAGTAGAATTTTATTTGATATTCCGCATGTTAAATGCTTATTTCAGAATTCTAGTATCATGACTTGGTTATTTATTTGTGTTAATTAATAATGAACTGTGTAAGGAATTGGGTTAAGGTTGTTAAATTAGTCGGGCTTTCCTAGTATTATGTTGGGCGTCATCACGACCGGGTTGGGGTCGTGACAAACATATATCAAAGTACTCTTTTAATTCAAACAAGATCATACCCATGCTCATTTTAGTCATTCATACTCAAGAAACAGAAGAAAACTAAAATAAGAGTGAACCTCGTAAGCCAAAATCTTTTCAATAGCGGAAGAAAAAATACAGAGATACAGCAACACTTGACGGTGGCGAAACCAACACAATTCGCCCAAATAAAGCTTAAAAACGTGAAAATGGAGCCCAACAACTTTGGACAGCAACAAGAAGAAATTCGGCCAATCCCTCTTCTTTCGAAATCTTTGTTTCACTTTGAATTTCCAAAAAAGTTTTCGTTTCAGAATTCTTCTCAGCTATTTCGTATGCCTTTTTTTTCTTTTTTTTTTCTTCTTTTAAAATTTTCTGATTTGAGATTCACTTTTTAATTTCGAGAATTCGTTTCCATCTGCTAGTTCATGTTTTTGACTGTGTCTTTGTATGAAGATGAGAATGGTGAGTGTGTGGGGGTGTAGGCAAATCGGAAGGAGTGAAGAGTGGGCAGAGGAGTGGCATTTGTGCTCTATTCGTCAAGAAGAAGGGAGGGATCAGATCTTGGTCTCCTCTTTTTAGAATGAAGCGCCGCTTTCTCTTCTTTTTCTAAGGGTCTCATCTGATTTTTTGGTTTCCAAATTGTCTTTTTTATATATACGGGTAGTGTAAAGGGTAATGGGGATTTGGGTAGGAAGATTGGGCTTGGGTTGGACAGATTTTGGCGCTATTTATTTGGGTAGATTTTGGCTTTTAAATGGCCCAATTGCTTAACATAAAACCCCATTGCAATTAAATCCTTATTCCCTTTTCTTTTCTTTTCTTTAATTCATAATCCTAAAAATTAAAGTCCTAGATGATCTCAAAATGTAAAATTAAACTAATTAACTAATTATAAATAATACTTAATTCTAAATTAAACTAAATACAATGCATGATATTTTTTATGATTATAATAAATATTAAACATGCAAGAAATGCAAATAATTAAATAAAAATCCTACAAAATCCTAAAAAATAGAAAATACTTGGAAAAAATCTATTTCCTTTGATTTTATAGGAGTACTTCGAATATGGCAAAAATCACGTGCTCACACTTTGTATCAACAATTGTTGCGGTGCGCAACTCGATCCCAACATATAACAATACTGTTGCGGCGTACAACCCGATCTATATCATTTACCATTGTTGCTGCGTGCAACCCAACCCGATTATATCATTGTTGCGGCATGCAACCCGACCCGATTATATCATTATTGCGGCGTGCAACTCGATCCAAATATATCATTGTTGCGGCGTGCAACCCGATCCAAATATATCCTTTTTGCGCCGTGCAAACCGATCCACATATACAATCAACAACAACCACAACAAGAGTCCTGGAAAGGGATCAATATGGAACTACACTATCCCGGCATGGGAATCGTTGGTATAAGTAAATACATCCCGGTAAGGGAAAATCAGCTATAACCAAACTTGTTCCAACATCTACTACCGCAACTAAAACCAATGCTCAACCATAAGTAATCTCTATGAGAATAATTATAATCTTTCTCAACACAGAGAGTCAACAACATAGGCATTCGTAGTATTTCTCAATAACACAATAATATCAATTTAAGACTCACGGTCATGCTCGACACCGACGTATAGATACTCGTCACCATACCTATACGTCGTACTCAACACATAACATATAGCATACAAGATCAAACTCCTATTCCCGTATGATAGGGTTAGACCAAACACTTACCTCGATGCCACGAACACAGTTCAAGACTCAACTATAGCTTTACCTGGTGATTTCACCTCCAATTCGCTCGTATCTAGTCACAAGTTACTTAATTACATCAATGAATGCTAAATAAACAATTTCTAATGCATGAAAAATAAGTTTTCTAAAGCTTTTCCCAAAAAGTCAAAAATTAGTGTCGGGCCCACATGGACAAAATTTGAGGTTCCAACCAAAACCCGACTACCCATTCACCTATGAACTCAAGTATATAATTTGTTTTGAAATCGGATCTCAAATCGAGGTCCAAATCCCCATTTTTTAAAAACTAGGTTCTATCCAAAATACCCAATTTTTCCCATAAAAATCATTGATTTTGAGTTAAAATCATGTTAAAAGATGTTAATGATTGAAGGAAACGAGTTAAAATTGACTTACAATCGATTTAGAAGAAGAGTTGTTCTTGGAAAATTGCCCTAGGGAGGTTGTGTTTTGAAAAGATGTGAAAAATGATTGATTTTCGGCTAAGTATAAAAATTAGCAGGCTGCAGTTATGGGAATTACAAATAGGGGTTCGTTATTGCGAACCCTTCAGAGAATTTGGGCTTTTGTATTTGCGAACAGGAATGTCGCATTCGCGACACATAGGTAACATTTGCGGCCTCAAGCATTACCAGCAAATTGCGAAAAGACACTCGCATTTGCGAGGTCGGTATTGCGAGGAACATCTTGCATTTGCGAGGGAGGGCAGGCCTGGGCTAGTTCGCATTTGCGACCAAGCCCTCGCATTTGTGATATTGCATTTGTGAGCCAGGCTTCGCAAATGCGAAGCCTGCAGGCTTGATAAGACAAGCAATAAAACCTGCAATTTTCCAAATCCAAAATCCACTCCGTGGCCTATCCAAAACTCTACCGAGCCCTCGGGGCTCCAAACCAAATATGCACACCAACCTATAAACATCACATGGACTTGCTCATGCATTCAAATCACTAAAATAACATCAACAACTATGAATTTAGCATCAAGATCATGAAATTTTCTCAAGAACTTCAAATTTCCAATTTTCTCAATAATTATCAGATTCACGTCGTTTCAAGTCCGTTTCTTGCCAATTTTTATAGACTTATCTTAAATCACATATAAAACCTGTACCGAGCGCCGGAACCAAAATAAGAGCCCGATACCATCAAGTTCTAATAACAAATTCATTTCCAACTCTCATAAATAATTTCAGAAAATAATATTCATTAAAAATTTATTTCTCGTGCTTTGAACCTCGGAATTCGATTTCGGGCATATGCCCAAGTCCCATATTTTCTTATGGACTTTTCGAGATTATCGGAACACGGATCTGGGTCCGTTTACTAAAAATATTGACCGAAGTCAACTTAAATTCATTTTAAAGGCAACATTTATTATTTTCACTGATTTTCACATATAGGGTTTCAGGCTACACGTTTGGACTGCGCACGCAAAGTGATGTGAGGTAAAAAAGAGGCTTTTAGGCCTTGAAACGTTGAATTTGTTTTTAAAACAAGTGTTGACCTTTCGGGTAATCACATATATAAAATTGTATTATAGAATTTCAAGAATTTAAAAGAGAAAAATAAAGTAAAATACTTACCTTAAATCCAGAATTTAATCATGAATAAAGTTCATGGAACAATTGACAATCATTATGCTCAATCCCAAAGCTTCTACTCAATTGTTTAGAGTCTCATGCTGATAACGTGTTATCAAATAATAAAAGAAGAAGAAGAGTATTGTAGAAAAAAGTAGAGGGAGAGAATTCTTATTGATTTGGGATGGATCACAATGGAATAGAACCCTCTATTATACGGAGAGAGTGGCTTAACAACCAAGTAATAAACCCTAGAATCTCTTTAAATATAGACATTCACCATAAATAAAATTCTATTTATAACAGTTACATACTAATTTATTGGGACATGGGAGTAAATCCTAGAAAGAACGACCAAAAGTAGAGGCGAATCTATAGAGGCCCAAGGGAGTCCAGAACCAAAATGTAGTTCTTTTGGATTCAAAGAATCATGATGTGTAAAAATATAGTTGATGATCATTTCATATGTAACGCTCTTTTAAAGGGCGCTATACCTTAACGATCGTTTGCCTAGTAAAGTATAACGCCCTTTTAAAAGGAGCTACAGTTGAACTTGGAAAGACGGGAAGGTATAGCGCCTTTTATTAAGATGCTATTGTATAGCGTCTTAATAAAAGGCATTATACCCATATAAAAATATGTCCCCTTCCGTTCCCCACCAAACCAGAAACTCCCCCCCTCCCCCCAAATTAAAACAAAAAGAAATAGCGCGCTCCTTTCAATGGAAAAAAAAAGCTCGAGTGGAGCCTACCCGTCCTACAAAAAGTATAGATTCTCGGTCGCACATCCTAGCTAAGGCGTTATCTCATAGTGGGTTGCTCGTTTCAGCTCCAAATCACCAAATCTTCAACTTTCCAAAAACCTTAAATCGAGGTATTCTGACTTAGTTTTTGTTAAAACGCGTATAAAAAGTGCATATTAGTTATTTTTAATGTGCTTTATGTTATTTTGTGATTGTTTTGCGATTCAACTCATTTGTTATTTTTTATCCAGATTATAGTATTAGTGTGCTAAAAAAATTAGTAAAATAGAGAGATTGTTATTAGTTGTTAAAAAAAAATTAATTACTTACTCTTTACCGTGGTATATATATTTTCGTGATTATTTTTTGATTAAATTAATTTTTTGTTGTTATCCGCTTTAGATTATTTATTTGCTAGAAAGACTAGTAAAATAAATAAATTGTTAGTTTAGTTCCTTGTAGTGGTACCTTATGGCCTAATGTAGTGCTTTTTAGCGTAGTAAAATATAGTTCACTTTAGCGTAGTATCCTTGTAGTTATTGAATTAATCATTTAAGTATCTCTTAAACCCAAAAATACGTCAAAAAAGCTGATAGTTCAAACACAAACTCTCTCCAATTCTAGTCAACAAATGTAATAAAATAACATGAGAAAACAACAATATTTGTCAAACTAAGTATTGCTGTATAAATATTTAATAATTAAATCCTTTATAGTTATGAAAATTAATTATTTATTTTTATTATAGTAAAAACTAAGTGAGTGACAAACAAACATATAAAATAATAAAATTAACATATAAAATAATAAAATAACATATACAATAATAAACTAACATATAAAATAACAGCCCTATTGAGTGATAAATCGGAGAAATTTTCTCATCATGAACACAAGAATTTGGATACCTCGGTGCTACTGGGCTTCAAATATCGAGTCTGAAACCAAAATGTATCAACACAATTAACAATATAATAATATAGAACAAATTATAATATTAAAGGTATTTTAATATATTTAAGCAATGAAAAAAAAATACATTAATTAATATTATTCAATTTACAGTAATCGTCATGGAGGTTCCGCCTTTGCATCCTGGACCTGCCTCCTAGAGCTATTGTTGCTACATGCTGAGCATAGGTCTTCCTACATATGGGAGGGGCAGCTATTGGCCTAGTCATTCCGTGCTAGAAGAGTAGACGATATGTGGGACTTTCTTAGGGCTCACCATCTCCATCACCGTATAGCCAGACGACTTCAGGATATAGGTTTCTATAGGATTGTTGAGATCAGCCGGCTGCAACTGGATTGGTCATTGATCACGGCTTTGATAGAGCGGTGTTGACCGTAGATGCACACATTCCATTTACCCATTGGCGATGCTACTATCACGCTTCAGGACACGGAGGTTCTGTATGGGTTGCCGGTTGATGGACATACTGTTGCTTTACCGCATGGCATTAGAGAGTACACGGGAGATCAGTACCTAGAGATGTTGCAGCGGCTCACCGGTTTCCAGCCAGCGGATGAGGGTGCATTGATTAAGGCTAGTCGTCTGCAGTTGACACTTGTTCGACAACATCTGGAGGTGATGCATGCTGAAATTACGGATAATACACCGGATCTTCATATTAATTGGTACATCAGGTTGTTTCTTCTTATGTTTGGAGGGGTATTGTTTCGAAACACTTCGGGAAACCTAGTCAGCTTGATATTTTTTCATCATCTTGAGCGGCTATGATTTACATGATTACAGCTAGGATGTTGCTGTTCTTGGTTACTTGTATAGACAGATGTATCGGGTGAGCATGGACGAGACATTGAGGATTTTTTCCGCTGCTACAGGTGTAAACATAGTCAAATAATCTCTTAATTATAACATATATCCTAACTATATAACTTAAAATTTACGTCCGCATTGTATATTAGGTTAGGGCCTGGGAGCAGTTCCTGTAGTTGCAGCCACCTCTACCATCCATCGTCGCGGGTACACCACCTCCACCGTTTCTCCTTTTAGCTAGGAGGTGGGTTGATAGGCGAGGATACAGACGTGAGTATGAGGCTCGACATAATCTCCCCTGTTGCAGGGATTTGTTGGATTTGCTGGAGGCCCGTAGTAATTCTATACTTAAGTTTACTTGGCCTGGATTTATATGTGTCGCGTATACTCACAGTTCCTGTTTTTACATTACAGTTCATTTGGAGGCCACATAACGATGAGCTAATAGTTGGTTTGCCTGATTATTGTTCAACTGACCGACTTATGTGGAGCTCTTCCATCCCGTTAATATGTCTCGATATTATCGAGCATTATGCCACTGAGCGAGTCCTTTGCTAGTTTGGTCAATCGCATCTTGTACCTTCACCGCCTGCTTGGATTAGGACACATTTACCAGCGGGATGATCGTTCTAGGGTTGAAAATACATATGTGGCATGGCTAGAGTTGCAGATCGAGATTTGGGGCCAGCGACATGACCGATTCCGCAACCCCCTCCACCCGAGCATATGGATGATGAGTATGAGTATATGGGCTGGTACCGCAACATTACTCGATTTTTCATCGGGAATCTTGTTCATTGAATTGGAGGTAGGTTTATTTCATACGTCGGGAGGCATGCGACACTAGTATGTTATTTGGTATACTTTGTTATAATGTTAACCTAGCGTTCCGTAATTAATATTTTACATGTTATGCAGGCTATTGGCCTACATTTGTTCTACTAGTTGGGACTGTAAATGGAGATGCAACAGCATACTAGCGATAGAGCGATCGCTTTGCACAAGTATGGCTGGTAGGTTACAGATCTGGCTGCCTAGACATTGCACCAAGCCTGAGATGATGACTGCTTAGGATACAAGGCTGATTATGTGGCGGCAGAGCAGTATCAACATGGGCTAGCAGTGGCGCCTGAATGTAGTCGACGTGGCAGGTGTTCCTAGAGAGGTTAGGGTGTCCCATGAGGTCGTGGGACACCCTAAGTAGAAATACTACTACACAGACCGAATGTTCAGGTGTCATAAGTCTGAGCCTCTAATACACGAGTGTCAACCTACTAAATATTTTTCTAAAGAAAATGCAGAATAAAACAAATAGGATAGATGGGAAGATCAGGACTGCGAACGCCATGCAGCTACCTTAATGCTCCCGAATACGATGCTCAACAGAGATAGTCTCACTCAGCCTCAGTAGGTGCACCTGTATCTGCACACGAGGTGTAGGAAGTGAGTACTTCCAACCCAGAAAGTAATAAACATAAATAAAGGCTGAGAGTAAGAAATTCTAAATTGGCACAAGATAAGCTATAATCACAATAGTTCACCAAGTAACATCATCTAAAATAACAAACAAAATTAATAATGCTGCAACAAAGAAATAAATAATAATAGTCAAATATGAAATGCAACACATAAACTGGTACTCTCTAGTACCCACTGCGGCGTGTAGCCCGAGTCATCCATTTATTTATCATTGACAGCGCTCACTGGGAGTGTGTATAGACTCCGGAGGGCTCCTACAGCCCAAGCGCAATATCAAGCCATCTCATGACATCAAATCTAGGCCCTCGGCCTCATATCAATATCAACATAATACCGCTGCGGGGCGCAGCACGATCCCATAAATATAATACTGCTGTGGCGCGCAGCCTGGTCCTATAATCAGTCCAAAATCACATAAGCCTCTCGACACAATAGTAATTAAATTATTCAGCCCAAAATTCATTAGAAATAGTATTTAAGTACCAAGTTTTTGAGAAAAGTGGCTGAGTTTGCAAAACAGTATTTAATACTAGGACTGAGTTTAATTTTCTGTACACATGGTAAGAAACCAGTAAAACAATCCCTGAAGAATTCAAACAGTTGGCACGAAACCCAA
The DNA here is from genome assembly GCA_026770625.1 of Nicotiana glauca. Taxonomy (NCBI): domain Eukaryota; kingdom Viridiplantae; phylum Streptophyta; class Magnoliopsida; order Solanales; family Solanaceae; genus Nicotiana; species Nicotiana glauca. The sequence continues at coordinate 31,717 of MU708344.1, forward strand.
TTATGATAATTAATCCATTTAATAGGATATCAATTCAACTCCAAGCAATTATGTAGTATTTTCATTAAGCGGGATGGACCAAGTCACAATCCCCAACGGTGCTCTACCCACGCCCGTTAACCGGCATACAAGTGACCTCAATATAGAACTATGATGTGCAAATTCGGGTTTTCAAACCCTCAACACAAAATTTACATCTATTACTAACCTCAAGATGGTCAAAGTCTAGCTCGCTATGCCCTTGACTCTCAAATTAGCCTCCCTGTGCGACGAATCTGCCCAAAATCACAACGAATATGTCGCATTATGCTAAAGAGACAATAGACAATCGAAAGCAATCAAAAATATCAAAATTCACAAATTTGACAAAACCCAACACCCGGGCCCACGTCTCAAAACTCAGAAATTTTTACGTTTTCAAAATCCTCATAACCTCACGAGTCTAACCATACCAAAATTATCCAATTCCGATACCGTTTGGTCCTTCAAATCATCATTTTATATTTTGGAAGATTTCACCAATTTTCTTCCCAAATTATATCCTAAATCACAAATTAAACGATGAATTCAATGATATATTCATGTAATCTAGCCAAATCTGAGTTAGAATCACTTACCCCGATAAATTTCTTGAAAAGCCTTCGAAAAATTGCCAAAATCTGAGCTCTCACGGGTAAAATATCAAATAAAATCCAAAATATCGTATTTATAGAAGTAGCCCCAGTTTTTCACCTGCGCGGCCGCGCAAAAATGGTCGCGGTCCGCACAAAACAAGTGCGGTCCGCGCTAAGACGAACGCGGCCGCGCCAATTTTTGACAGCAGTGACAGGCTTCAGTATTTTAGCCATAACTTTTGCTAAATATTTCCAAATTGCTATACCTTTACTATTCTGGAAACTAGACACGAAGGTCTATAACTTTTGTTTTTGAATCATCTCAAAATGTTTTGTAGATCAAAGGATATAAGCTTCCGAAGTAGGACTAGCGGCAGGTTCTTCACCGCGGCCGCGACCCTTTTTGTGCGCTCCGCGCGACGCCTATCGCGGCCGCGCCCATTTTTGTGTGGTCCGCACAACACTCACCGCGGATGAAATTATTTTTGTGCGGTACACGTGGGTGGGTTCCGAGGCCTGCAACCCTTGTGGACATTCTACAGATGTGATTTTTGGCTTAAAAGATCCCGGAACCTATCCGGAACTCACCCAAATTCCCGAGACTTCAAACCAATTGTACCAACACTTTCTAAAATCTTATTCAAACATGTTCCAATCATCAAAACACTTCAAACAACATCAAATCGCTCAAAACACATCAGATTCAAGCCTAAGTTTCAAAATCTTTCGAAACACGTTTTTGATAAAAAAACTCAACCAAATCACGTCCGAATGACCTAAAATTTTGCACGCATATCTCAAATCACCTAACGAAGCTACCAAAACTCTCGGAATTCCATTCCGACCCTTGGATAAAAATCTCACCTATCAATCGGAAATCGCCAAAATACTAACTTAGCCAATTCAAGCCTAATTCTACACCGGACCTTCAAAATCACTTTCGGTCACACTCCTAAGTCACAAATCATCCCCCAAAGCTAACCGAATCATCGAAATTCACATCCGAGCCCTCTAACTCATAAGTCAATGCCCGATTGACTTTTCCAATATAAGGCTTCTTAAAAGAGACTAAGTGTCTCATTTCTTATTAAAACCACTTCAAATAAACTCGATCACACAAGATATGGATTATGAAGCATAAGGAAGCTGTAAATGGGGAAATCGGAGCGGTAACTCATGAGACGACGGGTCGGGTCATCACAATGAACTTCCACCATGAGCTGAATTACCACCGCTACCCAAACCAACTGAAGGACATTAACGTTAGTTGTGTCATGTTTGCGATTATATGCCACATTTACGTGCATAAGCAGTATCACAAACATCTATTTAGTATTGTATACGCGTTCTTTTTTACACTTGTCCCTGATACAAATACTCCTTATTACACACCATTTTAAAAGGATCTGGCGGCCAATAATTCTCAACGCTAACCAGCTGCAACTTTGCACTATAGGTGTTTAAGTATACAACAACACTATATTTTTTATCAATGTAGCTGGTTGCGTAAAACCTGTATGTTGAAAGTATTTTTATTGCATGCGAGTACGATATGCGGTAGATAGACCATTTCCTACAAGAGAATAACCTTCTGGCTTCATTTACGATGTGTGTATTATTCCCCCGGTTTTGATGGATAGCGGTGCGAACTTAAAAAAAATTTTGCTCGTTGTAATACTATAAATATGAATGCCAATATGCTAGCCTCCTGTATTTCTCAAATCTTTTCATTGGTATTGACATAAATTCAACACCCCTTTTCATCAATGACGATGCACCTCTAATCCTTTGAACAAACATTTTCGCCATATGCTTGAATGACATCAGCACCATGGCAGCGACAAGCAATCCATGTGTAGACTTCAGTAACCCGTTGAAAGTCTATAACACATTTGTAGTAAGAATTCCCCATTGTCTGCCACCATCCGCATGCAATGCCTACTTGTCAAGCTCATGTTGCATCAACCAACGATAGGCTCCTTCGTCTTCCTACCTTATCGATTCCATGTGCCTCCTAAATTTATACTCTTGGTGATCTATTGAAGCCATCAACATTAAATCATGCAAGTCCTTGTTGGGATATGCCTTCTGAAATTCGCCCTGGGATATGTTCTGATATTCGTGGACTCCGCTCAAGCTTCTATTCAACAATAGCCTCGGGGTTAAAGTGTTGCAATGCGGCCATGTACCTGGTTAGAGATGCAAATGACTTATCCCAATTACCATATACAATTTTAAGCGCATGTTTGCGCTCGAGAAATACCTTTCTTTTGGTAATGGTGCACCCATATTCCTTTAGACAGATGTTATACACTCTTTAATCTTAGACCTTAGGGACGTTTCAATGTATGGAATAAAGATAAGAGAAATCAAGTCAACATCCAAGTTAAAGTGATTGCCACTGAATGTGTCTATTTCACAATTGTGGGTGCCAATGTATTTACCCACAACCCACGTATTTGTTTTATTCTTCCTTACACGCATGATCCAATTACGACCCGTAAACCATTTACGACAAAAAGCCTTGTATACATACAGAGATGACTCTGCTTCCATAATCTCACAACACTTTTTACGCTGTACATTCACACCGCCCTGCTTAGGCATGCTTTATCAGGAAAAAGCATGCCCTTTGACAGCACCGTTGCTCTAGATTCATCCCACATTTCTGTCCAAATTTCATCAATATCTCCTGTGAGGGCATCCTTATCCAACATACTTGGAAAATGATCAAGGTAGGGTATCTCCTTTGAATAAAACGGTACGTGGGACTCCTACACTCTTGGTATAACGGGAGGTGGAGCATGCTCCCTCGTCAAATCAGGTTAAGCATTCTCTTCCTCCTCATCATGACCCTCGTTAAGGAAGGGTGTGTCATCTCCAGACTCATCGGTATTGTTGTCATAATCACTATTCTCTTCCTGACTTTGTGCATCTGCCAAATCCCGATCAAATATGTTATCTTCAGGCAATTGAGTAAGGACGGGACCTTCAAGTTGCTCATTTTCACTGCACAACCAATAAAATAATGAGTTACTCAAATTGATCCAAAATTTACATATAGATTTATATATTTACTTACAAATCATAATGTGTTGATATCCCATGATGGACATTATTATGTTGATGATGACTCCCGGATGGAGCACCATGATCCAACATACCAAAACTAGATATATTCCAAGTGGGCATTGGTTCATAACTTGTAAAATTCATATATGGCCGGTATCCTTTGTGGATATATGACTGTTAATACAAATTCAATACATAAAAATATACATCTTAACACAAAGGAAATTTGAAGTTTACCACTCGAATTGTGGATCATATAAAATAGGAGATAAATTACTTTCCCTCTCCTCATTCGCTCGTGGAGATAAGTTTTGATCATGTCAAACTCTTTCACCCGGAGCCTATTAGGCTAAAGCTGCTCCAAAATAACCACCTGATGATTGAGTAATTTCCCTACTTTGTGAAACTTCATTATTGCTAACGTCTTCAGCTTTGACGTACATTTCCAACAATTTTATCATAAGAAATTCCCGGTATTCATTCGAAGTCCTAAAAAAATTTCTCAGAGTTTCATCATCTTTGATGTTGAACTCCACATAACAAGCAACCCCTTGCGGAGTCACAAAATATGGATATCTTCCGGTTACTTTAATATTCACCGAACAATTGCTCACAATCATTTTTTTTACATAACAACGATATCAATGTATCTTACTCCATTGTAATTGGCAACTTAACATGACATTGTGGAGATAAACTATAGCTTATTGAGTTATTCCCCACCACAACCTCAATCCTCCGCAATATAATGAAACCCTAATTCTTTGCTCTTCAGACATTATGACAAAATGCAAAATAACTAAATATTTCAGAAGACTTGAAAATGTTTATGAATAGATTTTTACACAAAATCCTTAACCTCTTTAAATATGGCAAAAACTAGTCCGGAGGTACAATTGTTTGAGGTATAGTGCCTTAGCTTAAGATGCTATACTCAGTTGAATTATTGTTATGTCAGTTAAGAAGAATTATTGGTGGGTGTACATAATATATATTTCTCGGTAGGTTAAAGTGTTATATATATATAACATCTTTTAAAATGGCGTTATACTTAACTGGGCAAATGACTGTTAAGATATACCGCCCTTTAAAAGGGCTTTATATATAAAATGGTCACCAATGTTTTTTCCATGCATTTTGGTTCTTTGAGTCCAAAAGAACCGCATTTTGGTTCGGGACTCGGCCCAAGGGATGGTACATTACCTACAAGTTTTGATAGACATTCTATACATACACACACACACACACACACACATACCTAATTTTCCCTAAGTATTTTTTTTACACCCAAATCTTTCCAAAATAGCATATTGGTGCATATATAAGCACACAAAAAAATTTGGCATTTTTGTAATTATTTCTTAAAACCAACTTATTACCTATTTTTATATAACAAAATTCAATAATTATTTCCAAAATTATTATTTTGGTGAATAATTCATTTTATTTTCACATTTACACCAAAATATAGTTAAGGTAATTTTTGCATATTTTTACAAGTTCATTTAGTATTTTTAAAGCTAAATTGCATATAGTTGCAATTATAGCCTATCTTGTAATTTATGGAATTTTATGTTTATAAAATTAGTCCCAGCATTTTTAAATTAATATTTATGTAATATTTATTTACCCAGTACTCTTAATTTGCTTTTTCAAATTGTATTACTATTTTTATAAAAATTAAAGGGGAAAATTGGCCATTTATGATTTAGCGTCAATACCTTTCAATTGTAGCCTATTTTTGCACCCCAATTCACCCCCAAATTAAAGCTCAAATTGCCCAGCCCAACTACCATGCCAACCCGACCCTGATCCAATTACCCGAACATGCCCGGTTCTTTAAAATCTGAGCCGTTGATCATTTTGATCAACGGCCCAGATCTCTCCCTTCCTTTTTAAATTGTAAACAACCCCAAACCCTACCCCTTTCTCTCATATACACCGCCTCTAATTCCTCTCTTTTCTCAAATGCTCACAAAACCCTAATCGCCACCTACCCTTCTTCGACCTCAAATCCCCCAGAATCCATGGCTGCCCTAGCCATGGACGACCTATACATACCTCCTACTACTCTCACATGCCTGATGCCTGAGAATTCGAGGCCAGTCTTCGAGGATCTTCACCCAGACCTTCGTCGATTCAAGGTTTTCAGCCATCTCCGGCCGTGTTCCGGCATATCTTAGCCTCCTGAGCCTGATTCCGGCCTTAACGACTCAGATCTGATCTCGTATTTTCCAAGCCTTTTTTGTTCTTTAGGGTTCTCAAAAACCCTAGACTATTCAAGGTTCTTTTTCGTTTATTCGTTTAGATCTGTGCTAGATCTATGCTATATGTGATGTTTAGAGCATTTTCCAAAAATTTGCTTTCTCAAAACCCTTTGATTTTAAATTAGGGCTTCTGAGTCTGTTCAAGTTATCCGCTTAGCATCTCTAGGACTAGTTGGTATTGAAAACCCTAATTTTCGAGATTTGTTTGAGTTTCTAAGTCTACATGTTAGTGTTCATTTGATTTACTGCTTAAGTGAAAACCCTACTTTTTAGGTTTTATTTGAGGTTCTGATACTGTTTGTATGTTTATCTGCTTATCTCCTCTAAACTCGACTGATTTCGAAAACCCTAGTTTCTTTGGGGACTATTCGATTTCTTTGGAATTGTTTGTGCAACTCGTATGGTTTTTACTCAACTTTTTGCATGTTTCTGATCTTCTTCTCTATTGTTAAACACTGAAACCTGACTAGCATGTTTCGAATGTTTGCTTTATGCTATTACTGTATGCTATTTTCTCTTGCCATAGCTTGGCCTCGCATGACTATTACTTGTGCATTCATTTATATATAGAGTCCCTTCTGTGATTGATTTTTAGACTCATAATTGATTTCAAACTTTCCTTTTCATGAAATTCTGATTTTTACTCGCCTGTCAAGGGTTAATTGATCTCTTTTCTTTATTTGGCATTACTAAACCCTTTCCAAAAATAAGTACAACCCTATACTTAGACTTAAATGGCCATTATATTACCTTACTGCTTCTTTTATGGAAACAACCATTCTGTTTAGAAGGCCTATTCTCCCGTTCCTTATTTGGATCCTGTTAGCATCCATTTGAATAAGAATCCCCTGATTAAATGGGAGTCTTATACTAATTTGATTCTGATTTGTACCCATGCCATATTTGTGTTAGACTTGTACTTGTTACCTTATTTCTCTACACGTTTTCAAAACTATAAATACTCTCCTCCTTCTCTTTGAACAAAAAACAAAAAAAGCAATCTAAGTTCAAAAAAAAAAAAAAGAATAGAGAAAGCAATAGGAGTTCAAAAATCACTCTCACTTAAAACTCTCTCTCTCTTTCTGCTACTTGTGCTGCTGTGGACTTTGTTTACTCTAGTCTCTTCTGCACCTTTTGCTTCTCTACTAGTATGTCCCAGTTAATTTACATGTCCCAACAACAATGTGTTTCGTTACTGCCTACTTCTGTTCATATCTTCCTTGGTTAATATTTGTTTCTAGCATGCTGTAACATGTTTCCCTTCCCTTGTAATTCAATGTTTAATTACGGGTGCATCTTGTCAGTTGTTTGTCATGTATTTGATACTTTATGAATCCCAAACCCTCATATCCCCTTTGTATGCTTTAAGTTATGGTTCAGAAACATGGAAATGCCTGAAATCATTGTCCACGGCTATGAACTGGACCCTTTGGGGCCTAAGCTTGTCAATTTCCCATCCCCATTCCCTCATTGTGTGTATGCTGAGTACCAGCCTTGGCCTGCCAGTACTTCTGATTATTGTTCAGGCCATGGCTTGACCTCCAGTAGGTCTTTACTCCCTAAAAGCTTGATAATAGGTTTGGTCAGGGGTGTGCCAGTCTATATCGTGGCTGGGCATGACCCCCAACCTGCCTGGGTAGTCCCCTACCCTTTTCTATTGCACTTACACTCAACTCTTAGAACTTAAGTTATGCCCCTCTTGTGTGAGCCTTGCCTTGGGACTCTGGAGCTCCCTCTGAACTTGGACACATAAGGGCTGTCCCTTCCACTGCACAACTCAATTTCTGTTCAACCATCTGGGTGTATGCACTGCCAAGGGTTCCTGAAATCTCTTGGATCTCTGAAATACCCTAGATAAGAGAAGGCTTGGAAATTTGGATCTCGAAAGTGGCTCAATCTCATATTCTTAGGCATTAAGTCTGAATTAGGCTGCTCGGATGCAGCTGATGATTTCTGATGTATTTTTTTTAATTCCAGTTTATTTCTTTTAGGGCTGTAATAACTTGTATAAATTTGGGGAACTTAGTAAAAAAAGGGACATGGATTTACTTTCTGCACTAAGGCTAGAGATCCTGCCTATAGGATTAAACTTTCTTTCATTTCTGCAAACGCACCTAGAGATCCTGCCTATAGGTTTAAACTTTCTGTTATTTTTGCAAGCGCACCTAGAAATCATGCCAATAGGTTTTCAACTTTCTTATTTATATCCGCCTAGAAATCATGCCTATAGATTTTAAACTTTAACTTCTGCAAAACTCACGCCTAGAAATCATGCTCATAGGTTTAATCTTTAATTCCTACAAACATGCATAGATGTCTTGCATATAGGTTAGTTCCTAATTGTTCTGCAATTTCATATAAAACATGGTCTACCAAACGACTGCATTCTGCAAACGACATTAGGCAAAGTATTTGTAGATAGATAACAATAAAAATTGCATATAGAAGCCATGCTCCTAGGATGTTGTTAATGTCTAAAGGGTATCCAAATCATTATTGATCTAGAAAGCATGCCTATAGGAAGTTTCGAATCTAAATAGAGATAATACTAGCTGTTAAACTGGCATTCTCCCGTTAAAATTAGTAACCCCTGTTAGTTTGTGCATCTGTTTTTCTAAAATCAGTATATGTCACGCCTAGTTCTAATTAACACCTAAGTGAATCAGATCAGTTTCAAACAACTGCATTCGAGTATGCCTAATGTAGACTTTTCACCTAAAAATATGCGTTGAACCAGTCCGCTCGTTGCTTTATTTAAATAAGACCAAAATCAGTACGTGAAATACATGCTAAAATATGTGTTTTTTATGATTTATGGAGGCATATTTGAGCCTTGCTTGCCTGTCTGTATCCCATTTGTGTCTGCAACTATTTGTTTTGGTTGACGCCTTAGCATTTTATCCTTTGAAACATCTAAAAGCCCTAAGCCCCCTTTCCTTTAGGATTAGTAGTCCATTTGCCTCCGAGACTAATAGGCTGGGAGACGGGTAGTAGCATGCAATAAGTAAGCGATACCAGTCCGCGCTCTAATACCTTAAACGGGGTGGGAAGGGTAGACATGGAGATGATAATTACACGATAACACTATGCGTACAATTGGGTACCGGTGTTGTGCGAAAATTCCATGTACTGTATAAACCTAGTGTCGACGCCCCCTTTTTCACCCCCCCTAAAGGGGCGGAATCGGGTTTACGACATTATGGACAAAATAACTCTCGTTCCCTTTTGAGGAACCGGGTTATGGAATTTGAAGAGTCGCCACCTAATGATTATAGTGCATTAGGACACTTTTAGAGAAAAGGAGAAGGGTTTGAAAGAAAACCAGAGTTCGGGTAAGGGCTTGAGATTATCTCGAGGGGAAGGTGTTAGGCACCCCTCAAGATCCACTAGTGTGGTTCCCGGCCATGCTTAGTTGTGACTTTAATAAAAGTAGGAGTAAACAAATAATGTGTGCACATAGGGAATACAAATAAGTTCAAAGTTTTGAAAGAGAAGAGAGAAAAAGACATAAGTGGCTTTGGAAAGAAAAAACATAAATTTTTTTTTAAAAAAAAACATCAAATCATGTAAATAAGGAAAAAGGGTCCTAGGTTTAAATATAATATGGATCACGTCGGTGCAATATCCAGCACTCATTCTCACACGAGATATTAGCGCACCATTACCATCATCTCCATATTCTACCCTTCCCACCCATTAAGGTATTTAAGCGCGATTGGTTTCGTTTAATTATTGCATGCTAGTACTCGTCCCAACCTATTAGTCCCGGGGTATTTAGGACTTCTAATCCTAAAAGGGAAAGGAGAGGGTAGAGGCATATATGGGGTTCAAAAGGATAAAATACTAGTGGCGAAAAACAAAACACATAAAAAGTAGAGGGGATTAACAAACAAACATGCAAGGCTCACAGAAAACCTCGTAAATCAGCTAGCACTTAGTTTAGCATGTCTTGCACATACTGATTTGGTCTTTAAAATTAAACGGCTGACGGACTAATTTAACACATGGAGTTGGATAAAAAGTCTGCATTAGGCAACCCG